>PVIW01001718.1:0-219058 GCA_004026585.1 Noctilio leporinus
CATAATACTCTCCAGTTCCATCCATGTTGTTGCAAAGGGTACAAGTTCCTTCTTTCTTTCTGCTATATAGAATTCCATTGTGTAAATGTACCAAAGTTTTTTGATCCAATCATCCACTGATGGGCACTTAGGCTGTTTCCAGCACCTGGCTATTGTAAATAGTGCTGCTATGAACATAGGTGTACATAGGTTCTTATGAGTTGGTGTTTCTGTACCTACTTTTTAACATGTGCAAATTAGAATATTACTTCTGCTCATTCTAAATACCAGGTTTCAGGCACCAAGGACCTTCACAGAGAACGGAAGCAGTCCAGGGAAGAGGGCAGTAGGGCTGGGAGCCTGCCCTGGTCCCCCATGCCTCCCTTCTGCCAACATGACAGTGTGCTACCCCAGAACCAAACCTGGCCTCAGGCCTAGTGCTATTTCTCAAATGAATGAGTTAAGTGTTCCCTCTGAATTGTAGCTCTCTGCAGCCTTGGGTCTTCCAGACACATGCTTAGCTGCAGGATCATGTTGCATCAGAGTCCTGGGAAAGGGACAACCTCCCTTTTAGGCCTGGAAAGATTTCTGACACGATCGGCCTTCAAGGGACACGAAGTCTCCCCTTTTGCAACAGGCTATTTCCAGCACACCATCAATTTCTTGAAACAGAAAGGAAATGATCCTGCCATGCAAGATTCTTCCCACTCATCTAAAAGATTAGAAGTTGAATTTTTAAAAACATCCCTGGGGCATTTTTATTTTTTCCCTTAGCAAGAATGTGCAAAGCAATCAAACTTTTTTTAAAGCTCTAAATATATTTCGTGCTTCCTTCTCTGTCCACCTTTGGCCTAATAGGAAGCCTCTCTCTTGACTGCAGCGAGCATGGTGCTCTGTGTTTATGTGTGTTTCTGGCTCCGTCTCAGAGGCTTCCTCGTCCGCAGGACAACGCAGGACCCTGCAAAGGGCTCTGCTGGGCCTTGCCCACCCAAGGCTTCCTCCAGGGCCCTGGGACCACAGGGGCTTGGACACCACAGGACCGGATCTGGTTGGACTTTGAACTACTTTCCCTCTGCTCTCCCAGAGCCCCCGTGTGGCTTTGTCCTTCCCACACACAGATTAAGCAGGATGACATCAAAGCCCAGGGGATCTCAAGGGGAATGTCTGAGAAGAATCCGCCAGTGTTCAGATATTTGCAGGGCTCAGGGACAAAGCTGCCTGTTCACGTATCAAAACCTCACAAGAAACGGAAGGCGTTTTCACTATGAGGGGTCTGAGTGTCTCACCTTCCAGCAGCCCATGGAGTTTCACTCGCATCCATCCCCCATAGTTAGCCAGGTAGCGGGGCTCCCCTTTGTTAGGGCAGATTCTGGGGTGCACGCAGGATTCCAGCCTGATTTTGGTCAAGGCATGCTATGGGTTCTTCCCGTGCACAACTGGAAAACTAGGACAGTCTTAGTTTTAATATAGTCCAATTTATCAAGTTGTTCTTTTTTGAGTAGTGCTTTTTTGGTGTCCTGATGAAATTTTTGCCTAACCCAAGTCTGTAAGGATCTCCTGTTTTCTTCTATAAGCTTTACGGTTTCACCTTTCACATTTTGGGCTGTGGTCCATCTTGAATTAATTTTTGTGTATGCTGTGAAATAGAGGTCAAAGTTCACCTTCTTCCCCCAAGGGTCATCCAATTGCCTTGGCATCATTTGCTGAAATGATCAATTTTACCCTACTGCATCGCTCAACGGTGATTTTGTGGTAAATCCATTAACCATACATGTGGGAGCCTATTTCTGGATTGTTTTGTTCCACTGGTCTATGTGTCCATCCTTTACCAACCACCACAGTATAATTTAGAATTAATTGTATTATAACCGAAGCACTGAACAGAGGGCAGGTCCATTATATCCATCTCCCTCAACCCTCTCCTTATTTCAGGAAGTAGAATGTTCAAGGAGGAGCAAGAATTCTTTAAGAAACTTGAGCCTCAAATACTTTCAATGACAGCCATCACAGCTGGTCAAATTTAGGACAAATTATATTGTGGGTTCCTCCTCCTCTCTCCCAACCCTTAGAATACATATAATACTTCAGGTTAATGAGTTGAGTCAATATTTGGACCATTCTAAAAACATAAATGATTTTGTCAATTCTGCCTCCAGGCTAACTCTAGAATTCTACAAGATTTCCAGGCAACAAAAATCTGTATTATCACGGACTCCTGTTGCATTGATGGGTGGAGGGGACAAGAAGGGGCCACGTGTACCAATTTGCTGCACATTTACAAAAACCTGTGGCTATTTCAAATGTTCTTGAACAAGCGTGGGATTCAGTAACAATATCTAAACTGGAGAATGCTAACTTTTGATATGTAGTCTGTTGCGAGATCAATGATTTGACTAATATTCAAGTGATCAACTGACCTGCTAGAGGAAATGGAGGCGGGGCTGGCTTCAACCTGATGGGTTGGAAGAATCCATAGGTTTCAGATTCTTTGTTTCCTTTGTTCAGGGCTGATACCCGTAGGGTCTTCTACTTACTAAACTCTGCCTGGTTTCTTGCCACTCACTGGTCTGGAAATTGCAAATTCCCTCCGAATATGAAGAGGAAGTGGAGAGATTCTTGGTAAAAGCATAAAACAGCAGCTGCATTATAGAGAGGCCCTTCATTCCGTGAGGAAAAGGAATGAAGGGCCATAATGGTGACCCACAGAGACAGCAGGTGAGTGGACAAGTCTTGCATGGATGCGAAGGGATGGTGAAAATACGTGTTTTGGGCTAGCAGGATGGCAGATCCAACAGCACTTCACTCCCCTCCCCCACATTCCACTGACAAGCAATTTCACTGCACACAGTCATGGCAAACTGCATGTCTAGCATATCTTCAATCCCTGAAGGTTCTGTTCCACCTCAGGACAGTGCTCAGCAGAATGACTCTTTACCAAATAACTCCTAACTCTTTCCATTCTGCCTTCTTTCCAAGAACACCAAAGCGGATCCAGGATTTATTTCTGTTTTTAAGAATAACGGACCTTTTAGTTCCCTCTGAGCTCATTTTCGGGCAGAGAGCTCAAAATCCGTCCTGGAGGCAAGGCCAAGGATAACAATAACACTGCCATCTAAACCATGCTTGGTGTTTGGATTCCACTTAAAGCAAGTCACAGAATATGTAAATGTACAGGAACAAACAGCAGGATAGGTTCACTTATTTATTTATTCTTGCCATTGTTCCATTAGGGACTGTAGGCTGCTTATACACATCTGTCTAGCAAACATCCTGCATAGAGACTTAAATGACTGCCCACCATCTTTCTCCTCCCCTTCCCCACCCGGGGCAAGTCCAGGGAGCAGCCAAGCTGCCCTTAGTGCTGCCTGGTGGCTGGTGGAGACCGTCTACCCCACCTTTTCCCCACCTCAAACCCACTCATATCTTTCTGTCTCAGATGACTGTACCCAAGCCAGGCTACTTCCATTTCCCTTCTTACCTTTCATGACTGTTCTCATTCAATCTCTTCTGATTTTCTCAACTCTTTAAGTTCATTTCTTCATCCCTGATTTATAACTCTTGCCTAGTACAAAGATGGCATCTTTTTGTTTGTTTTGTTTTATTCATCATTAATTTTTTAATTGAGTTTATTGGGGCTGACTTTGGTTAAAAAAGTTATACAGGTTTCAGGAACACAATTCCACAACACATCATCTGTACACTGTATTGTGTGTTCACCCCCCAAGTCAGGTCTCCTTCCCTCACAGATGGTATCTTTAAAAATCATTACTTGAAAGAAAAGAGGAAGAAAAAAGAAGGGAGAGAAGAAGAAGAGAAAGAGGAAATAAAAATGAAATGAAGGAAGATAGCCAGATCCTAAATGAAGTTGTAGCAAGGGAGAAGAAAGTTGTAAATTTTAAAGAAAACTGAAATTCATTTTAATGAATCAATGTCAACCTTAAAGTACTAGAAGAAGTTAGACATCTCCCATAGATGCCCCATCTGTCTGCATCCTCCTTCTCAGTCCCTTTTAATTAAGTTCTAGGTAAATGACCCACAGACCAGCAGATTACTTTAGGAAAAGTCAATTATAACCTTGAAGTTACAATGTTCTGCAAAATCACTAAAACTACAGAAAAGGAAGAATTATGGATGGATGGATGTACTTATTTATTTTTGATTAAATTTATTAGGGTGACATTGGTTAATATGGATGAATGGATTCAAATCTGGAATATTTTGACTTGGTTCTGAAGAAGCTAAGAAGGGCTGTTCTCACAGAACCCACAAATGTCCTGAGAAGAAGACCCTGAAATGAAATTAATTTTGAATCTGGCCAGCAATTCATTCAAATTGGTTTTTCATAAAGGTTGTAGCCAAAAAAAACCAGAGTTAAAACTTATCATCCCATAAAAAGCATGGGGATAATGTAAAAGAAGTCTGTGAACAATTTCCTTGTCCTCCCCAGAGCACAAAACACTACCCAGACATGACCTAAGATGTCCTTACCATGTTACCATTAAAAAAAAAATACTCTTGGGGACAGAAAACTTGGCTCTGGAATCTTATCTACCATTTATAGCCCAGAGACCTTGAACAAGCCACTTACCTATTTTTACAGAGGAGGAAACCAGAGCAAGTCTGAGAATCTTCTCTTTGGGCATACAACTGAATGTCCCTGTATGTCCCTATCAGGAATGACAGCACAGTCACAGGGCTTCTCTGACATCCATGAAACCCTCACTGAGAATTTATTAATATGGCTAAGACAGCTAAGTGTAAAGATTTCTGTAAGTTATAGTAGGTTGACAAACCACACTAATTTTTTTATTTTTAAGATTTCATTTATCCATCTTCAGAGAGAGGAGAAGGGAGGAAGCAAGAGATGGACAGAAACATTGATGTGCAAGAGGAACATCAATTGGTTGCCTCTCACACACACACACCGAGCCAGGCAGGGACCTGGCTCGAAACTCAGGCATGTGCTCTGACCAGGAATCTAACCAGCAACCTTTGGCTTTGTGGGATGATGCCCAACCCACTAAGCCACACCAGCCAGGGCAAACCTCACTTATCTTGACTCTTAATGATGCTGGGTCCAGGAATAGCTCATGTAAAGTGTGCACAGCCATATCAAAAATGAAGGGTTTAGGAAAGAACTGAAGTACCACATATGGAGATAAAGAGTTTCAACAACTTGGCAAAAATTTGCTGATGGAATTCTGATAACACATTGAAGGGAAAAGCACCAAACAAAAGTACCACGTGGGAAAAGAATAGTAGGAAAGCACAATGGCCAAGACGGGGAAGGGGATGAAACACAAGTAAACTTCCTGAAATTAAATCAGGGGAAGCAGTAACGGTATGGCTAATTAAAGAGTGAAGCCACTTGCCAAGGCAAGTCACTTCGGGAACTTCCAGAGGTGGGTATTGTAGCAGCTGGATTTTGGCATGAGAATCTAGCTCACAGACTCAAGGGTATCAGCTAAGGCCAGCAAGAGCAGGAGAAAAATGTACCAAACCTCAAGCAGCTCCAATCCCTGATACTGAACATCTTCCTAGAAGGTGTTAGACGATTTCCTCTGTAGCTGATGTCATAGTATTCAGATGTCTTTCTGTGATGATTGTGAATCTTGCAGCGTCAGAAATTACCACCCTAAGTTTGAACTTATGGAACATGAACAGAAAGTTGATTCCTAACAATTTGCTCCCTGCAAACAAATACTACTTGACTATGTTTTTTAATTATTTTCCCCTAATTCTCATGGGTCTAGCACAAGAAAAAGTAGGGTTCTAATCGACGGTTTGACTCCAGGGTGTGGAGTTACCCTGCACCCCCACTGGTGGTTCTGGTTGTCTGGGGTCATCCTTGGAGGAAGCCTGCGTTGAAGGTAAGTCCAAGTAGGGTTTTAAGGCAAGTTCAGATGTGTAAGGTGGAGTGATCTCCCTGGTGGATGAGCTCAGTGGGGCTGTGCCCGCAGCACTGCCAAGGCATGAGCTCATTTATTCACCAGCACTCCTGTGGAAGCCGGATGCCGCCACCACCGTCATAATACCAGGCGGACTGAGGTCCACACAAGTTCAATCAGCAAGCTAGATTTTCATTTGGTCTGAGCATGATGAGAAAACTGACTTTATAAGGTGTATCTTTATGAAGGGAAACACCCTTGTTTGGTAACATTACCATAGTCTTGGAAAGACTTTTTTCCACATTTCATGATCCTGTCCTGTCTGGACTATGACACACCTTAAATTCAATGAATTAAAACCTAGGGTCACTTTTTCCTCTTCCACAGGCACTGAATTGAGTGGGGAAGTTTCCACAGGGAGGCACTTACTGTCACCTAATTCTGGGGTTTCTAGAAAAGTAGACTGAGAACCGGAACACTTCCTCTTTGAGATCCTGCCCCCACCTTTCCTACAAGCACACCCAGTGCTGGCACGTCAGGCATCTGGAAGTGTTTCCTGTACCGAGTTGTAAGAGCCTGCAGGCTCTTCTGCCCTCAGGGCCCAGTCTCGCCACAGTCCCCGTCCTGAAGAGCAAGGGCTGCAGTTTGTGCAGCCCCAAAGAGAGAGGCATTCCTGAACCCCATCCCTGGGGAGAAGGATAGGAGGAACTTCCACATGGCCTTCAACTTTGGGAGGGTTGGTCTTGATAAACCTACTGCCTAGAACATTTTGGAAAGAAGGCTGAGGCCTCCACCCCCAGGAACCTTTGGGAAGATAGTACCATGGAGCCCCCTCTGCTGTTGCCTGTCCAGGGGACAGCCCGGGTCCCAGGGAGCTTCCCACCTGGGTCTTAAGGAGAAGACTAAAGTTCTTCAGCTCCCAGGAAGCTAGATAAGCCCTCAGTTCCTCTCTCTGACCAGGGCCAGGCTTTCCCTGGTTGGAGGCCCAGCAAATCCGCAGGCTGCTGAGCTCCAGAGACAGCCTGCGGAGGTGGCCTGTGCCGTCTGGATCACCCTCTGGGACCAGGAGTTACAACAGGAGTAGGGTTGCTCAGCCGCAGGAAGGTGATGTCTGTGGGAAAAGGTCTCGCAGAGGGGCGTCAGGAGGAATGACCGGCACCAGACACTCGGAGCCAACAAGGCAAGCTCCAGCCACCTGGAAACCGGCTCTCAGCCGGTTGCAGTGGTCGCCAGCCCTGGCTGCACTAGCCCCAGCCTGGGCAGCGCTCCCAGAGTCTCACGTGGGCCTGGGCGTGGCTCTGGCACTGGGATTTTCTAAAAACTCCCTAGGAGGAACCACTCAGTCCAAACAGGCCTTCAGAACAGGAGGTAGTCAGATGATGAGAAAGACAGGAAGGTGCAAAGAGAGGACAGGAGGGCAGATTTGAAGACTCCATGCTCCCAAGTCTTCTCAGAGAGAAGCCAAGGATGCCTGGGACATACAGGTACTCAAGGAGAAGAGAGAAAGGGCCAGGGAGCTGGACTGAAGGGTGAGAGTACAGAAATCTGATGACAAGAACGACATTGCTATTACCATTGTTTTAAGCCATAGCAGGGAACTGTGAGCAGTGCCTGACTTCCCCCTAGTTTTGCCCACTTTCAGAGCTTAGCAGTTGGCTCGTGTTATTTTCCCTTTCTCTAAAATAAAGCATTTGGTTCCCATCTCCCCGCCCCTTCCTCTCTTCCCTTCCTAATTCCTGCCCTTAACAGCAGTGGGCAGAGATGAGGCTCTGCATTGGAGTCTGTGGGACGCAGCTAAAATCCCACCCAGCCAGGACCCTTTCCCGTGGCTCATTTCATTTCAGGTCGCCTCTTTGTTAGGACACGTTGGACTTGGCTTTGAGGGGCCAGGGGCAGGGCGAAACACAAGGGAGCTGTGTGCGAGGAAGCGGTCCCTGGAGGCTGGGAACAGAGCTGGGGCCTGCTGGGGCTGCGCCTGGCATTTTCACTCTGGCATTTTGACTTGGTGATGTGTTTTGCCTGCAGGCCCCAGCCTTCTTGTACTTCTCCCTGGGCTACAGTTGCCTCCTTGGCGGACAACTCTAGACATTAATCAGCCCGCCTAACAGCTCCCCCTGTTCTTTCCCAGTGTTTTCCCTCTCTCACTTCTGCCCTCTGGTTATTTTCTGTACTCCTTTGTGAGGTCCACAGACTGGAAAGCTCTCAGCTGTTTACCCCAAGTCTCATCCTTTGTTTATTTCTGCTCTGCAGAATGTTCTCAGATTTCCTCCCAGCTCCATAGTAGACTTTATCATTTCTTCCCCGCATTCTGTATTTTCTAGTGCTGTCCTTCAGGCTCCTCCTGCCCAGTGGGTAGATGTGTCACGGGGGCTTACCATGCTCATGACTGTGTACTGTGTCCTTGTGTTGCGAACCACAGTGAACACTCTGTGTGCTCCAGCACAACTACCGGGCATTCTGTCTGAGTGCTGAGAGGATATTCCCATCGAGAAGATGGGTGCAGTGCATTCTCTGGGCTTGGAAGAGCCAGATTGTTCAATGGGGCTCTGAAGATCAGGGAAATGGGGCTCTGATCCCAGGGTGGAAGAGTCTATCTAGTGGGAACTGGGAGCTGCAAGTAAGGATTTTGTAGTTTTCATCAGTAAGGCAAGTCACACTTGCTTTTATCGGGTTGGGGACAACCCGGGGTCTAAACTGTTGGGTGTGAACTCTGAGGAATGAGAAGCAGATGAAGGAAAGCTAAGCCAATGTACAGGAGGGGAGCAGCTACCCTAGAAGAAGGGATCTTGAAGGTATGGGTTTGTTCTTTGCTGCTTTTACTGGGATGTATAGGACCAGATGGATAGCTTTACTTTGGCCCTTTGATTAATTTTAGGCAGTGATTATTTCTCTGTACTTAGTGGTGCCTTTTCCCTCTTGAGCTGCTAATTCCTTTTACAATGCCAGAAGAAACAAGGAAAGGAGTTGCCATGGTTTCAAGGAGATTGAGTTTGAAAGGTGAGGATTTGCTTCTTTCCAAGAACTGGGAGCAACTCAATGCAAAGTACCCCAGAGGTGAGGTGAGCCTCTGGGAGAAAGCTTGGGTCCCTTGCAGAACCACCCTTTCCCCCTGTGGGTCTTCCTCAGAGCAGCTGTCAGCTCTGGCCCTGGAAATTTTATTCTTTTGTTTAAGCAAAGAGAAATAATTTCCTCGGAGAGCAGCTGGAATTTCAGAGTTGGCACCTCTTCAGAGCAGCCATACATAAAAGTAGGAAACTTCTTTATAGACGTGGGAAGAAAATGTTCCCGATCTTCCTGAAATTGCCCAGGAAGCTGCAGTGTACGCCTCCTCAGTGCTTTTGTGTACATTTTCAGGGAATCTCTTCAGCAAATGGGCGACTTTGTTAGGAAGTAGGGACACTTTCACAAGGGGAAAGTGCTGTTCTGCTCGTGAACAAGGGAGGAGAGGTGGAAAAGATCCAGGCTTCTCCGTCCATGGGGAAGAACTATGGTCCTGCAATGGTAAATCAGTTAAACGGACACTTGCAGAGAAGAAAACTCCAGGCAGGCTCAAATAGCAAAAATAAGAACAGGACCCTTGGGGCAAGTATGACGTTGGCCAAAACATGCAACCTGTCTCCAAATTTCCACCCACGTATCCATGGGAGCTTGGCCTGTATGAGAACTGAGGGTCACAGTTGCTGGAGCTGAGACAAATCCCATTCACAGAGAGTTCTAAGCAATTTAAAAAAAATAAGAAAGCAGTATTTTTGCCTACACTATAATAATGAGGAATAACAATTCTACAAATATTCCGTAATACCAGCACTAGATAGCTTTCCCAATGTCATGTAATATGCTCAAAAGATGATTAAAAAATGGTCCAGACTATATTGATCAGCAAGTATAACAGTGGGCTGGCTAGACATTTAATTCCTAATATGTAGGGGACATCAAAGAAAAGTGCCACCATCTGTCATTATCTTTAATATCCATCCCTTAATTAGAGTACTAACTTCTGCTACAGCCCAGCTGACTTTATTCTTTAAGGGAAAATCCTTATTGGAAATGGTATAAAAGTTGAGAAAGATCCACGTTACTAAATACACCAAATTTTAGCAATGCATGGCATTAAGCAGATAGAACCATGGAGTAGGTGAATTCAGTCAGGTCCCCCGTGAACTGAGTGCTATGAGCACAGGATGGAAGATGATGTGGTTGGCCTTCTTACCTGGTACAGGTTTACAGTCTAGGAAGTATAGACGCACAGACAAGTACATAAGGAATTATAATACGAAGTATGTCTGGTCCTATGATATGAACGTAAATATAAAAAAAATTTGACTGAGTGGGTCAGAATTCAGGGAAGAGGAAGAAGGGCTTTCAAAAGTTAAAGTCGGTGGGTGGGGTAGGTAAGGACATTCCAGGCTAAGGGACCAGCATGCTCAAAGAGGCGGGATGGTTTTAAGTAAAAAAAAAAAAAAAAAAAAGAGGCGGGATGTTGTCACCTGGGGTGTTCCTCGCAGGAAAAATAATAATAGTTAATATTGTCATTGGGCTTTTACATTCCACAAAGAGTTTTCATATTCATTACTACATTTGATCTTCCATCTTGTGAGCTAAGCTGGTTGTTCTACAGAAACACGGAGGTTCAGTAAGGTTAAGTGTCTTGTGCAAAGTCACCTAGATGGGGATTGCATGAATCTAGGTTTTCTGAGTCCAAACTCAAGTGCTTTCTCTAGGCCACCGTGGTGCCTCTCTACATAATCAGCTGAGGCACTCTGTCTTGTTTGGTTCGGTTGGGGAATGAGGTATTTAAAGAGAAGGAAAAGAAATCTTGAGGACTAGAGGCCAGACTAGTTGGTTTTCAATGCCAAGCCAAGAAGTTTAGTTATGTCTACAAGTTATCACAATGAAGGAGGGGTTGGGGGATAAAAAACATGAACATATTTTGGAGAGCATGTCATACAATTGCTGGAAACATAAAATAGGGAATAGGGGTTTTGGCTCATCACTCACACTGTGGCCTGAAAAGTTTGAGGTGTTCTCTTACTGATGCTGGGTAGTTGGGACTTGTGACTCCAAATAGGTAAGAATTAACTTCTTTATACGTAATGCTGGGCAGATGTTAACCCTACCTGACCATATGGCTAGGGTCCTGCCCACATCTTAAAATAAAACAATCTGGGAACTCCAGCACTTTTTTAAAAAATTAAATTTTAATGGTTTCAAGGAATATTTAATGGAAAACTTCAGTACTTGAAAATATGCTTCATGTTTTTTTTTCTTGCAAATGATTAAGATGATGCCATCTTCTTAGAAAGTACCTTATATAGGCAGGAATCTGATAAAAACTTTAAAAGTCAGTGTTAGCACTGAGTACATATTCCAGGGGAGACCTGAGAAATCTTTATATTAGTGCAAATGTTTCCTCTCTAAGATAAGATGTGTTTTAGATTTACATCTTCACCTTGAGAAAAAATTACTAACAGCCAGAAAGGAAATGCAGGTCCTAAATGAATATATTTACTAAACTACGAGATTCAGGCTAAAAAGATCTGGCCCTGAGCATCTCCCCAGCCTCATTTCTTGCCACATCCCTTGTAAACCCTGAGCTCCAGCCCTAAGGAACTTCTTGTGTTCCTGCGCTTTCCAGACTCTCACCCCTCTTTTCCCACTTCTCCCCATCTTTGCCTGGTTATCTCCTAGATATCCTTTAGGTCTGGGTTTAGTCATCTTTTTGCTTGGCAAGCCTCCTTTGGCAACCTTCCTTCTTCATTGCTCTCTGTTCTTCATCACTCTGTTGCCCCTCCCCATTCAGAATGGGGGCTTCCTTCCTGCTGCTATGGCTTTCTGTATTTGTCCTCATCACAGCGTTTTCACAATGCATCATAATTATGTCTGCACGTCCTACTAGATTGTGGGCTCCATGCTGGTAAGTGTCCATCAAGTTATTCTCACTACTTCTCTGTGTGCTGATGATTATCACTGAGTGGATGGTCAACAAATTGCTGGTCAGTTGAAAGAACCTGTGCCACTACCCAAATACACACCAGGTTAAATATTTTCACACGAAGGTTTAAATAGTAAGAGATTAGGAATGGTTCCAAGAAACTGTCTCTTTTTGCTGTTGATTATTAAAAAGACTTTGGGACCTAGCTAGCTATAATTATGATTA
The DNA here is from genome assembly GCA_004026585.1 of Noctilio leporinus. Lineage (NCBI taxonomy): Eukaryota > Metazoa > Chordata > Mammalia > Chiroptera > Noctilionidae > Noctilio > Noctilio leporinus. The sequence continues at coordinate 12,025 of PVIW01001718.1, forward strand.
ATCCTTGGTCAATGTGGGAGCTGACCTCCACACAGTTAGAAATTTGCATATAGCTACAGGCCACCCTCCATATATGTGAACTTGACCCTTGAGCAACGTGGGTTTGAACTGTGTGGGTCAATTGAACTGTACAGGTCAACTGAAAAGAAAAAAATCCATGTATGGTGGACCCACACAGTTCAAACCCACGTTGTTTAAGGGGCAACTGTACGTTTATTCCTGAGTTGTACAAAGGCATGTTTTAGCATTCAGGGAAGGCTGAAGTATAGAGCTTGTGATTGACTGTGGCTTATTTAAAAATTGGTCCCCAGCTGTTTCTGGGTACTAACCAGTCAATGTTTCGGAATGCCCTTCTTATGTTCCTGACTCAGCTACTGAACTAGAGCAGTAAAATAGCCAAAGACGCTGATTCTGTATTTTCACACTTTTACTAACATAGATCATATGTTGAAAATCTATAAAGAGACAGTCATCCCATTAAACAATACAGATAAGACCCAGGAGACAAAAGATAAAGACAGACTCTATAGCAAAATGCCCCTTATTTGTCAATTTGTAAGATTTAAAAATTGGGGGTCATTGGTCAAATTTCTGGTGGGAGAAATTATAATGAAGTTTGGCGTAACTACTTAAAAGTGCAAAAGTACAATTCTGTGTTGTCAAGTAATAAAACTATATTAGGAAAGATGGATTTAAAAGAACACCAAGCCTAAATCCCAGTTACCCAAAGATGTTCAAAACATTTATACCAGGTTTTAAAAAGATCAACTTAAAATCTATTTCCAGACATGAAAAAGTTGCTGATTCCACACACAGAGGAAAAGCCCCCACCGAGGGACAAGCCCTTTCTAGTGGGATGCATGATAGGAGAGATTATTGGGATCCTCCTCTCGTGATATATAAATCCCTCCCTGTCAGTACTTTCATATTCCTAAATTATCACATGACTCATGAACTTTTCCAGAAGAACCCTAAAATCTATCTTGTCCAAATTCTCATTTTATAGATGAGGCCTGGGGGTGGGGTTAAACATTTGCCTAAGCTCATTCCTGGATGCTGACAGAATAATAACTAGAACTATACAAATTCATGTCCTTGTGCTTTATAAAGAACACAGGAAAAAAATCATTATCTATTCTCAATCAGCTGGTCACCATTTAAACAGTGTGAAACTGAGATTAGAAAGGTGCTGAGCAAAGCCACCAAGCATCCACAGCTATATTTCCCATGCAGACAGGCAGCATGCAGCTTAGTTGTGGGAGTGTTTCCAGCTGGCACAAAGGGGACATGGACAAATAAGATAAGGCTGGCTCCAGGAACATAATTTCCCGAGTCCCCCTGAGCCTTGGACTTGGAAAACTGTAGCCTGCTCTGGAATTCAGCACCGCCACACATGATACCGGGCAGAACTCCCCATGGGACCTCAGCCCACGCATGGAAGCTTGTCAAGGCCCCAGGTGCTGGCTCACCCATGGGCTGTGGCAGAGAGAAAAACACAGAGAAAAATCCTCCCCAAAGCACACATAAGCAAAACTATCTTCCTGTATATTCTCTGCCAAGAGAGCTGGAGCCAAAGAGATGAGTTCGAGACGCTGATTCATCCATCAAGACAAATAAACTTGGAAGTCCATGGAAGTTAAGAGGCCAAATTAGGAAGTAAACACCAGCTTGGCTTTGGGAAAAACACAGAAGCCATCCCTAGCATCTCACTCCACAGTGAGAAAAGGGCGTGGAGTTCTGAAAATGCCAACAGATGAAGTGGTCCAAAGAAGCAACTCCAGAGGCAAACAGCACCAACATTTTAGCCTTCCTCCCACTCCACAGCTTGAGTCCACATTCTTGTTGCCTCTGTCTCCCAGAGGCACTGGAATATCTGGTCCAGGCCCTTTTCATCTCTTCTGCTGCATGGATCTCCCATCTCCTTATCAAATCCTCCCTTTTAAGTGGAGCCTCATTCTGCTTCCTTTGAGTGTGGGATGGAGTTAGTAACTGACTTCTAATGAACAAACTATGGTAAAGGGACAGGTCATTAAAGGCAATGCAGCTTCCTTCTTTTTAAAAAATTTATTTTATATATTGAATTTGAACAGAGAGGGAGGTAGGAGAAACGGGGATGGGAAGGGAAGGGGAAACAAAGGAGAGGGGGAGAGGGAAAGTGGGGAGAGAGAGAAACTAGAAAATCATCGGCCTATTGTTCCACTTATTTATACATTGATTGGTTGAATCTTGTATGTGCCATGACCAGGGATCAAACCCGCAACCCTGGCATATGGGACAATGCTCTAACCAACTGGGCTACCCAGCCAGGGCTGCAGTTTCCTTCTTGCTTTTTCTTGAATCACTTGCTCTGGGAGAAGGCAGGTGCCATGTTGTCAGGAGTCTCCGCGGTGCAAGGGAGAGGGCCCTGTGAAGAGGCACCAGCTCCTCCTGACGACAGCCTTGTGAGTGAGCCCAGGTGCAAACAGATCCTGTGGTCCCAGTCAAGTCCGCAGATGGCTGCAGTCCCCGCTGACATCTTGACTGCAGCCTTCTGAGAACCTCAAGCCAGGACTCCTGACATAAGCCAGGCCCAAATTTCTGACCTACAAAATCTGTGAGATAATACACGTTCACTGCTGTTTAGGCTTCTAAGGTTCAGCCTGATATATTATGTAGCAATAACTAACTAAAACAAAATCTTTGAACTTCCTCCACCACTAAGTTTTTTCCTTAATTAAGCTCTTTTCGGAGGAGAGGTTTTTTTTTTCATTGTTTATTTTTTGTCATAATGTTCTCTTCCCAAGGGTTAGGATTAAAAAAAAAAAAACAAACCAACTCCCACATTTACAGAGTCCTCATGGAATATTTATTGACTTGAGACCTTTGAGGCTCAGGCCCAAGGAGATGACTGCCACGATCATGATGTGCATTTTTAAGGACCGTTCTTTGTGTGAGCGTGTGTATGTGTTTCAATAAAATTCATTTACAAAAATAGGCACAGGTGATAGTTTGCCAACTTCTGCTCTAGTTCACTCCATCTTCCCAGATTTTCTTTTTTTTATTTTAGTTTTTACATTGTATGTTATTGATTTTGCTATTACAGTTGTCAAGGACTATTCTTTTTTAAAGTATATTTTATTGATTATTAGGACTATTCTTATTTTTTAAGATTTTATTATTTTTAGAGAGAGGGGAGGGGAGCGAGGCAAAGAGGGGGAGAGACATCAATGTACGGTTGCCTTTCACCTGCCTCCAGCTAAGAACCTGGCTGGGGTCCAAAGCTGCAACCTGGTTATATGCCCTGGCTGGGAATCAAACCAGCAACCTTTGGGTTTGCAGGCTGGCGTCTTAGCCACTGTGCCACCAGCCAGGGCATTAGGCCTATTCTTAACATGTTCTTGGTACCTGCTACCCTAGAATCTTTTATGTTACTTCATCATCACATAAAAAAGGATTGAAACTTATATTTCTCAGAATCCTCAAAACATAAGCCTTAACTATGAGTATTTGTAACCTTAAATAGCCGTAAAAGGTACAGAGACTTTTTTTTTTTTTTAAAGAGTCTTATATTTAGAAATAGTGAGATTAACCTGCTATGTACTACATGGATAAACCATGAGGACATGCTATATGAAATAAGCCAGTCACAGAAGGACAAATGCAGCATGATTCCATAAAGTATCTAAAGTGACCAAATTCATAAGCAGAAAGTGAAATGGTGGTTACCAGGGATTAGGGGCAGAGATAATGGGGAGTTGCTGTTAAATGAGCATAGAGTTTCAATCATGCAAGGTGAAAAAGTTCTAGAGATCTGCTGTACAACAATGTGCCTATGGAGAACTACACTATACTGTACACTTAAAAATTCAAGAGTAGGAAAAAAATTTAAAAGGAGATCATTTATGTTATGGTTTTTTTAAAAAATATATTTTATTTTATTTCTTTTTAGAAAGAGGGAAAGAGAGAGAGTCAGAGAGGGAGAGAGACATCAATGTATGGGTTGCTTTTCACCTGCCTCCAGGCACAGACCTGACTGGAGACCTGCCTTACAACCTAGTCATGTTGCCCTGGCTGGGAATTGAACCTGCGACCTTTGGGTTCACAGGCCGGCGCCTTATCCACTGGGCTACCAGCCAGGGTATGTTATGGTTTTTAACCACAATAAAAAGAAATAGTGAGATTAAGATGACCTTCCAAGAATTCCAGGTACACAGCAGTAATTCCTTTATTTTTTATTTTTTCAATACTCCACAACTGAGTATCATACTGTTTCAGAAATACCTCAAAAGTTAAAAAAAAAATTTACTTGTTTTTACGATAAAACAAAAATGTTGCTCCCTTCTCCGTAGCAGATTGGTGGGGTGGGAAGGGAGGTAGGATGTCATACAACCAAAGATAAGGAGAGGATGTTGTAATTCCAAGAAGTCTGGGAATCACTGATCTAGATTTGAGGTTTCAAAAGAATAGGGCTTAAGAAAAAATACCTGGGCATTTGAAAAAATAAATTCCAATCAAAGGACTGACATCACCAGTTTACTTTCTAATTGTCCCCGCAGCAAAGATTGTGTAAACACAATACCAGGGGAGAAGGGGAGAGGGCAGAACAGAAACCAGTGAAGATTCAGATAAGCAATGAGCTCATGCACAGATAAGAGCTGTGCCTTACATCTATAATGACAGAGAAAAATAAAGGAGACAGAAATACTATACTTTCTATTCATTTATGCATGATTGGGTCAAAAATGAAGAACATAGAGATGGCAAGTTTCTGTGATATCATTTTCCACAAAAAGAAGGAAAGAAATTATCCAAAGAGGGCAAAGGGCACATGAAAGGTTGAATTTTCATGGTGCATGTACCTAATTATCATTGCCATATAGGGAACCAGGGATGGAATCAGTGGAAGGCATGGAGGGAGTTGAAAAGAAACGTTGGATATTGTAAGGACAAGGAGAAAGGGTCAAGTTCTGGTTAAATTTAGAAATATGCTAATGCTCTTTAAACTGATTGAGAGTTGACCTATGCTTTCTCTTGAGTTATTCTTCAGCCTGCATTTTTTTTTCTTTCTTTTTTTTCCTTTTTTTTAAAGATTAGCTTTAATTAAAAGCTAATTCTGTGAAGCTTTTCAATGACCACACTCTCAGGTGCAGGTCCCACCTGAAGAACACGAGAGAGAAACCAGAGCTCTAAGGAAGCCTTTCCGGCCAAGACTAGAGCAAGGTTCTGAGCCCTTCCTGCCCCAGAGTTTGGGGGCAGGAGACCAGGGGTCAAAGCTGAGAGACTGAATTCTGGCCTGGCTCCTACCAGGCCTTAAAGCTCTCAGGCCTTCCTCTAAGGGTGCTTCCAGGAGTAGGTGAAGGAGAACAATTGTATTGTTTCAAGACAATATTATCATCAAGACATCATGATTTGCCCAGTAAGTAAACAAACTGGTGTGGAAGCTGGGATGCCCCCAGAGTCTCTTGGGCCATCTATGGGGCTGAAGGGAGCAGAAGGGAAGGATAAAGATAGTAACTAAGCAGAGAGAAGCGGGGCGGGAACCATGCATCTTCCAGTCATGGAGATTTCCATCTCTCAAGGTTGTTTATGGTTCCTCACACAAAACATGAATGGCAGCTCCTCCAGCAGGAGGCCCTCAGCAGCAAGGATTCTCTTTAGATTTCCTGCAGGAGCTGAGGAATCTTTCTTTCTTTCAGAAGTCTGCCCAGAGTGAGACATTTTCCCTCAAAACGTTGATCAGACTCCCTGTATAATGCTCTCTCACTAAAAAGTTAATTTTATACAGAGGAGGCTGGTTTAAATAAAAATGAAAACTGTGCCCTGGCTGGTGAGGCTCAGTGGATTGTGCACTGGCCTGCAAAGCAAAGGTTGCTGGTTCAATTCACAGTCAGGGCACATACCTGGGTTGCAGGCCAGTTCCAGTTGGGTGCAGGCAAGAGGCAACCACACATTGATGTTTCATTTCCTCTCTTTCTCTCCCTCTAAAAATAAATATTTTTAAAAATGAAAACCAAATCAAAGAAATACCCACCTCATGTTTGACAGAGCTTTTTCTATCTTTGTTTCCTCCTTTGTGCCCTCTTCCTCAAAGTCTGAAGGACTTATGCAGGTTCTATTTGTCTATGCATTTCTATTATGGGTAAAAAAAATTTAAAAAGCATATTTCCTACTAAAAAGCATATTTAAGAAACCCCTTTAGACACATGAAAAAGTGAAACCATTTAAAAAGATTAATTTGTGGCAGGAGGGGTTCAGTCCTGAATCACTCCTCTACATTACACTTTAGTTTCAGGCAGACTGCCCCAGGACACATTTATAACAATGGAAAGTTCTCAGTCTCTTACTGCAGGCCTGGACCTGAGACCAAAATCATTCTCAAACCAAAACATGCACCATGTAAAGAAAGCCAAAGACTTCAATAAAAATACCTTTGTCTTCTCTTTTGTCTTTTAACATAAGGCAAGCCAGCTCACAATGGTGATGGACAATGAACACGGAGGTGGGGTCGGGGCAGTGCTCAGTGCACTTTCCTATTTGATTAAGACTAATTCATTCTGAAAAACACATTTGATCAATCTTGTAGATCAATGCTGAATGGTACAATGCACCCATTTCATTGCACTGAATAATTTATTGAAATAAAGTGGCTCATTAAAAATTTATCTGTAGATGGGTTCTCCCCATGTGTGTTCATTTTATACTATGTCCTATTTCTTCTGCTCGGAACATATGTGGCCCACCAGGTTCACAGCGTCACTCTGGTCCGTGTGCATGTGTTGGTGGTGAAGCCTGGCTGGAAGAATTACGTAAATTGGTACAAGGTATAGCATAAGTACATGTTGGCCAAAAGTGATGCCCATCAGTGCACAACGCTAGGTAGGTCCTAAGGATGGCACTAGTTCTGATGTATCTGGGGTATAAATCACTAGCTTGGAATTCACAAAGGCTGGTCCCCTACTTTTCCTTTGGAAAGTCTTTTCCAGTCAAGCATTACATTCCATACTGTCGCTGAGAACATGACTCAACACATCAGGGGAGTTCTGCATGGGTAAGGAGGGAGTGAATCTGTAGGAGGCCTATTTGGGATTCACATTTAGCATGCCTTTTTCCTTTCTCCATCTGGGCTGACAAAAAATCCAAACAAACAAACAAACAAGAAAAACCCCTTGCTTTCAGTCTGGCATTATACCTGGTTCTTGATCATTCAGACTTTGAGCAATTCAGATCTCCCAACACGGGCGAGTTCCGGTACACACAAGGTAGGATGGCCCCTCTTTGTTTTCCCTTGGATGGTCACTGAGTAGATAGGGTCCTCTAATAGCACATGCTGGGTCAGACTGATCCACAGTCCTTGTGCCCAGCCCAGCGGAGGGGTCAGGCCTCGGTCAGTAGCTAACATGTAGGAGGGAGCCATACTCCGACTGTGCTATACTTGGTGTGGAGGGTATCAGGGTACTCAAGAAGGCAGCTCCAAACTGGCTTTCAAAATTTTGGGTCTGCTTAGGAGGGCTTGAACAGCTTTTCTCCTGGCTGGTGCGTGTGAGGTGGTTAAAAAGTCTGTCCCAGAAATGCCCAAGGTTATTAGGGTCTCTGAGACATGAGGGTCAGACTTGGTTGGGCCTTTCAGGTAGCCCTGTACCTTTCTACCACTACTCAGTAATTGGCTGGGTTATAAACCAGCCCAACACAACACGGCCATCACCACCACCACCTCTAACCTCCCCAACAGCACTGCCAATTTATGAGCACTCTGAAGTGTGTCTCTGACAGAGACAGAAGCGCAGGCTCTGGGTCCCTGTGCACAGAGGTGAGGACCGGATGAGGGAGAAGGTCTGAGTCACCTGCCTGAGGCCAGGAGCTCACACAGGTGCTGTCAGTGTGGAGTCTGGGACTGCCGCCCATTCATTCATTTCCTCTTTGGAAAATACCTTCCTAACTCAAAACAAAACCATTCTGTTGTTTTTGCCCCTTCCTTCTCTCTTTCCTTCCTGTCTCCTACTGCTCCTGAAGGTGAGACAAGGTAAAAGTGGGCCCTAACTGGCATCTGGGTTCCACCCCTCATTCAGACAAGAATGAAACTACTACCAGCTTCACCTACCCATGTCTTTACCTGATGCAGGCGTTTACTCTCCAGCCTAACTGAGTTCAGGTGCTTACATGGAGCTTGGAAAGCTGTCCATTCCTCTTCCTTGATCTCTTGACGTTGGAGGAAGGCCTGTCCTTCACAGCACTGCTTGCATTCTGTCCTATGAGTACCATTCTAATACTGAGTCCCCCTTTTTAAAACAACTTTTCAGATGGTTTGCTTCTTTTAAGTCCTTGGATTTAAGAAGATACAGGTCCTAAATTAAAAAAAAAGTCACCAGCACCCAACTACTGTCATGCTTTAAGCACTTAAACTGTTCCTTCATTTGCTCTAATCTGTGTTAAGACAATACAGTATTGTCTATTTTGAATGCACTTGAAGCCCTTAGGGTAGCATATTTTGTGTAAGATATTAAACCTGGTTAGAATTCAACAACAAACTGGCATGTGGGGAAATCCGTGCCTACTGGACCCTGCACTGATCACATTTCAAAGCCTTGAGCTTTGCTCAAGGGCATCGTTCTTAAAAAATAAGCAATCCTATTACTCGGAGCCTTCTCTTCACACCATAGCTTTGAAGGAATTTGATAGTTGGCAAATTCAAAGCTGAAAACTTAAAACCCACCAATAAGACTTGAATCCATTGATTCATGGTAAAATGAATATAGCTTTGAAAAGTCTATCCTCATTAGGATCATTTCAACGTAATCTGTAAACTTGTGTGAAGCTATTTAGCCTCTGGCCCAGGAAAGGAGACCCTTTTTTCTAAAATGAGCTCCTGTCTTTCTTCTTCACGAATGTTTCATTGTTTTCTTAATCAGGGCTATTTTCATTTAGCTGGATTTGGAGTATCTCTTCCCCTCCCCCCAAAATACATTATAAAATATTCCAGCCCTTGCAAGTGATCAAAGCTTCCCAATTCACAGAGGAATGTCCATTCCTTCAGGCTGGAGGAGGTTTCCTAACTAATGAACTAGAACACTGTCAGATGTCTGGATGCCAAGCAATGTGTTCAAGCGCTTTTCTAATGAGATTTCTGCAAGGTAACTATAAAACCATAGAAAACATAATAAGCTTCAGTGAAGCAAAAACATTAAAAAATACCTAAACGCCTGTAAGGGAAAGAAGAGTTCAACACAGCAGTTAAAAAGCTAAGGAGAATTTGACAAGTGTAAAAATAAAGTCCAATAATTTCACATCTGAGAAAAAGGGTGGACACAAAGCAGAGAGGTAGGGGAGTTAGGTTATAAAGAAGCCACTTGAATATCTCAAAATCAGACTTTAAGTATTTCTCTGGCCACACATCCTTGTCTATTTGTGACACGGATCTATTACAAACAGAGCCACAAATATGCTCTATTATGAAAAGAAGGAACATCTCTTCATTTTTAAAACTTGTACCAGGGAATTTAGAAACAGTCTCTGGGGGAAATATTGGGACTGCTGTACTAGAAGAACAATAAAAATAAATAAATTAGAAAATATAAAATTGCAATCTAAAAAAAGTCTTGATGATGAAGGCTCTCTCTGTTAGAAGAAATCTAATGAAAAATTCTCACTTGAAATCCAAGCAATGGCCGCTGCCACGGACCACTCTGCAACAGCTTTTGGAAGCTCCTCCCTTGGCTCTGTGAAGTCACTCTACTTCATTAGCTAAAAGTGGAACCCCGCCATGATGCCAGGGCAGCCGAGAGTGAGGCCAGCCCTCTTGGTCTGTATTCCTGCATGCTTATGGCTCCCCTGGTTTCTGTACCCATCCAACCAGCCCTGCAGCCTGGGTCCTGTTCAAGAGGTTAAGAGCAGAACTGACCCCTTAAAGGATGTTGTGGGATCTGAAAACCAAAGTAGATAGTATGTGAGTTTTTAACTAAAGAAAAGAAACCTGAGGTGGGAAATGAAGTACCTGTTAAATATCTTGTAACGTTGGAAGGAGAGCCATGTCAGGGAATGAGAAGTCTGGATTTTAGTGACTCCTGAAGGAAGCACTAAGATCAAAGATGCATTATATACTTAAGGTCATGGTAACAAAGTGTTGGCAGACAGAGCTGTCCAACAATAAACAAGACTTCCTTAAAGGCAGTTGTATGTATAAGAGCAATGGTTTAAGAGTTGTTAGGGATGAAGCCTTCATTTTATTTAATCAAAAATGCACTCAATTGATTACGAAACTTTTTTTTTTATTACTTAACATTATCATGTCTTTTAAATATTCTCACCTCACGAGCATTGGGAAATGCTTTATTCAAGCTTAATTGAATTAATTTAAAAAATATGGTGTCCTGGATTTATATGCAAGAAACAAAGCATTGATATTAAATAATTGCTTCTAGGAGACGACAGGACACAATAAATCAGTCCTCCCTTTGCAGAGGCTCTTCAAGGTAAGCACATTTCAAAAAGCCAAATGATTGACAGTCTAATGCAAATGCTGGGATGTACTGTAGTAGCCTTCAGGTGAATTCTGCACCAGCTTTAGTCTTTAGGAATGTAATAGAAAATGGAATGCAAAGGGACAGGAATTGCTGTGTTAAGATAATCTCTGGATTCAGACAGACCTAAATTCTAATCTAAGTGACTTTGCGTAAATTAATTAACATTTTGAGCCTCTGTCTGCTTGTCTGTAAAACAGGATAATAACAGCACCTAGGCCTTGTGAGATTGTTATGTTCTTAGGCACAGGACATCCAAGGCTGACTGGCACACAGTAAGCATTCAATAAATGGTCACTGTTATTTATGATTTCAAAATAATTATTTAAAATTGTGATAGAATTTGCTTTCCTGGTTAAGGAAGAGGCTGAATTGATGACTTACAGAGTGCCTTCCAACCACCATACTCTAAGACCCTATTCCACATTACTTTTCTTCCCTCAACTCACTCCTGACCCCCCACCCCCACCCCACCTCCCCACCAGCGGCAATTAACAAAAGCGAACAGCAATAGCTATTCCCTGACTGCTCACTAAGGGCATTCAGATGTAGAACCAACTTAACCTTCTCAACAATCTTGCCTGGTTGGGGCTATCTCCCACCTCACAGAGGTGAAAACCAAGGCACAGAAAGGTTGAGAAATTTGCCTTAAAGTCACAAGGCTCAAAAATGGTGGAGGTGGGATTCAAAACTAGGCAAGTTGATTCTAGAGCCCCAGCTCCAAACACGATTCCATGTTACTTTATCAGTAACCAAAAATTCTGCCTCAACAAATCAATGAACCAACGTACAAGTATACTAGGTGTTGCAGTTGATGGAAAAGGGGTTAGAGGTCCAATGTTTGCTTTCAAGTTCCTCAGTCTTCAACATAGTTCTTCAACCTCAAAATTCCACAGCTTTATTTCTAATTACCCATTTCTCTCTCTCTTCCCTCAAAACACCCTTAGCCTTGATGGGCCAGAAATATAACTAGGCATTTCCTATTCACCTGTGGGGTTAGAGTTAAAAAAAAAAAAAAAAGGGGGCAGACAGTGTGCACAGAGGGCTGGTTAATCTAGAGCTTACTGAGCCCTGAGCAACCAGGCATTTCAGAAATGCACTTGTGCGATGACCAGTTTTCTCTAACAGCGGAAAGTTTTCAGTGGAGCTGTTAGGTCTCTGGAGGACCAGCTTCACCACCCCCAACACTTCCCTGGGCTGGGAGCTGCCATTGGGTGGAGGCTGGGGCAGAGCTGGTTCCCGCCCATAGGGTCCCTGACCCTCCTGGCCCAACTTGATGCTTCCTGAGACAGTTGCTCATTTCTTCCTGTCCCAAATGCTGTCATCCGGCCCAGTGATTAATGCCTTCTACTTCAGGTGAGAAAAATAACCTTGCCATCCACGCAAGTGGGAATCATTCACTGCATCTACGAGAGAAGCGCAAAGCTACCTGGTTCAACCAACTCAGAGCACTCCTCTTTGCTGTCTTCTTGCTGAATCTCACCACTTATCCAAGCAAGGCATTACACGGTCTTGTAATTTACTTTTCTTCTTAAAACAAAAACAAGTTGAATCCTGTGTTGCTAAAACTCACATCCCACTGTACTTTACTAGTCAAAGCCCTTTCTCCCCACCTTCCAACCCTGCTCGATGAATGGCTATGAAAAAAAGAAGCAATGCCTTGCATACCTCTGTGTTACACGTTAACCCAGTCCTGCTTCGCAGAGGTTCTCAAAGGCAAGCACACTTTAACAAGTCAAATAATTGACAGAATAATTATTCTGGCACCCCAAGGCCAATGCAAATGCTGGGATGGAGCCTTCAGCTGAATTTGGTACCAAATTGGCAGTCCTCAAGAATGTAATAGAAAAATAGAATGCACAGGGGAAGGACTTTCCCAATTTCCCTACTAAAATGTGATTAAAAAAAAAAAAAAAAAAAAGCTCAAAAGAATGAAAGCTAGCAAGTCAAATTCTATATGAAATCTTTCCAAGTACCTCTTGTCCCACAATCTTTCCCCCACCGACATGTAATGGTGGTTTGCTGTTACTTGCGTGCCATTGGTCTCAATAATAATTGTTCATCGTAAAAACTACTACTGCCCTTACCATCACTGCTACTGCTTCTGCTACTACCATTTACTGAGCTTATGATATGCTAGGCACAGTGCAGGGTCTTCCTTATGTTATTTCTGATTATTTTCGCAAGAATCCAGTGAGATGATTATGCTTCTATTAGCCTCATTTTATAGATGAGAAGTCAGAGGTTCTGATGGAGCTTAGCAGTAGCAGGGCCAGGATTCTGTGGTACATTTAACTCCAGAGCTTTCATCCTGACTACGATTTCCAGGTTTCTGAATAACTGCCCACTGATGTGGCTTTTTCCATCCCCATGGATAAATGAATAAATGAACAAATAGATAAATGAGCAAACCAACCAACAAACCAGTGACTGTTTCAAACACTAGCTTTTAAAAATAAAGGACTCTCTCAGGAAAGCCAGAAATATTTAAAACTAAGTATGGGAACTCTTGTGATTTCAAAATGTAATTATTTCTCCACCTGCTTAAAATTCAAAGGCAAAGAAGCGGCAGACCTGCATTCTGTCTGAGTGCTCCTGGCTCAGGGGTCATGGTGGAAATAACTCAACAGATTTTCAAAAGAATCTTGATTTCTGATACACGAAGGGATCTACTGAAGTTAATATTAATGTCTTTTCTTGCAAGACATTTGTTTTCCTTACTCTTTATTAGAGTTGGTTAGAGAGAATGACAGTCGTATCCACCCCCACCCCACACCCCCATTCCCCTCTTCTGGGAAATATTAGGAGACAAACCAAATAACCTATGGGAAGGGAAGTGCTCAAGGACATTAGCTGGATCAGTTGGACCAATGGGTCTCAAAAACTCTGCTGGTTCCCTCCTCTTTCCCCTCAAGGGGATCTCTCAAGGGGATATCTGTGCCCGCTCTCTGCTCTTTGCTCCCTCCCCCTTGTTCTGGTCCAATGTTCTCGGAATTCCCTGGATGGGTTGAGAATGCTGAGAGGTGCTCCACCTCTCCTTCCCTCCCCTGGAAGTCAACACTCATTTCCTCTACAGAGCCTCCCCTTTTTGTCAGCACAGGAAGTAGGAATCCATGAGAATCCCAACCTGGGTACTTAAAGCATGTGCCTTGAATTGACACTTTTCTGAAGCATTCCTGGCCTCAGCGTGGGAAACACGGAAATGGGCCCCTATGTCCAGCTTAGTTTTAAACTTGCTTGGTAATCACTTTGGAATCACCCATGCTTCATAGACCCTGTCCATCTTTTCTGTGGCTCACGCCTAGGTAAGGGGTCTAAGTGTAAAAACCTGCCAGGGAGTTAAAAATGGCTGCTGCTACAATGGTTAAGACTTATGAAAGAAGGAAGCTGATGTTTAGACTTATTCCCTTCCATATCCTCCCACTCACACCCCAGACCACATAGTTTTCCCTCAGAAAGGAAAACATTCTTGACTTCTGTCTAAATGTTTATCAAAAGTTGTCTGGACTTGCAGAGTCTCTGAAGTCACATCTGTATTAGTCACATCCTTCTTGGTGTGTGGGGTAAACCTCCTATCAGACAAGGAGGAATGCTTGGACTTTGTGCAGAAATCATTTGTGCTGGAATCCACTGCTACCCATGGATTTTCACTTAGCTCAAATACAAGGAGAAGCTGAGCAAAGAACCTGAACTTCTTGATGGTGGCAGAGCTTCAGTTTTGAATGGGTGTGAATGAAAACATCACCTTGGTTCCAGTCCTGTGGGGTCTTGATTTTAAAACAAAGCCCCAGCCTGGAGCCTGGGACCAGAGAGGGGAAAGCAGAAGTTCTAGGTCCTTGGCACAAAATTAGGAGCCATTCAGAATTTTATGTTGGCTCTATAACACTCCTACTTTGCCTTCCTTGGCCTTTGACATTGATAAATTAGTTAATACTTTGGACGTTCTATAAGTATGATGCAGCTAACATACCTTGTATCAATGAATGAAAGACATTGTATGTAGAACCAACTAGGGGAAGCTAGTGTGGATGTGAGAGAAAAAAATGACTAAGACAACAGCAAGTGTTGGGTTTCAGCAGCAGTTTTCACCCCACGCAAGTTTCCCATTCTACTGGGTTATCAGTTTTCATCTCTAAAAGGTGAAGGTTGAAGCAGTCACTTGCGAGGTCCTTTTGAGGCCAAGAATTTTTTCTAATTCTTTGTCTCTAATAACTGAAGTAGAAGGAATGGGTATAAGTTTCAGCCCAAAGGATATCAGTCACAACAAAAAAGACTTTCCTGAGAGTAAACCTAAGATTGAAAAGGATTCTCTGGAATTTTTCTTTCTGGACCAATGTGGGTCCCCATTGTGGGTTCTCAATTGTCATCTCAGAGAGCTCTTCTGGTACTCACATCTGTGGAGTTGTCATGTTTGAAATCTCTTAGACCAGAATAAAATAGGAACACGAGCAGGGGAGGGTTAATTGGAAAACAGTATAGAGGTTCTTAAAAAAGTTAAAACTAGAACTACCATATGACCTAGCAATTTCACTTCTGGGTATTTGCCTGAAGGAAATTACACTAACTAGTAAAGCTATCATGGTCATTGCAACATTATTGACAATAGCCAAAACATGAAAACAATCTAAATGTTCATTGGGATGAATGAATAAAATGTGTACACACACACACACACACAAAATGCAGTATCATTCAGCCATAAAAGGAAGGCATTCCTGCTTGTTACAATATGGATGGACTTTGAAGGTATTATGTTAAGTGAAATAAGTCAGAAAGGCAAATTTTGTATGCTCTCACTTAAATAAGTGGAATCTAAAACAAACAGACGAAAAACCAAACTCATAGAGAACAGAAGTTGCCAGAGGAAGGATGGATGGTGTATGGAGAGAAAAACGGGTAAAGGGTGTCAAAAGGCACAAAATCCAGTTATAAATCAAAAAGTCATGGGGATTTAATGTACAGCATGGTGACTACAGTTAAGAATACTGTATTATGTATTTAAAAGTTGCTGAGAGCCCTGGCTGGTAGCACAGTGGATAAGGCGCTAGCCTGTGAACCCAAAAGTCGCAGGTTCGATTCCCCAGCCAGGGCACATAACCAGGTTGCAAACCAGGTCTCCAGTCAGGTCTGTGGCTGGAGGCAGGTGAAACGCAACCATACATTGATGTCTCTCTCCCTCTCTGCTTCTCTCCCTTCCCCTCTTTCTAAAAAAATGATGAAATAAAATCTTAAAAAAAAAAAAAAAAAAAGTTGCTGAGAGAGTAGACCTTAAAAGATTTTATCACAAGAAAAGAGTCTGTAACTGTGTGGTGAAGGATGTTAACTATTTATTGTGGTCATTTTGCAATATATACAAATATCAAATCATTATACTGTACACCTGAAACTAATGGAATGTCATATGCCAATTACATCTCAACAAAAACTTCAATAAAAATAATTACACATTTTGTTGTGTAATGTGATTAAAGTATTATTAAAACTGGTGGGACTGGAGGGAATCTTAGAATCCTATAGTCCAGCCTTCAAATTAGATACAAAGTCCTCTCTCCCACAACTATGGGTCTCTGTCTGAACACCCCCAGAAACCCTCACCCAAGGTTCTCAAATCTATTGTTGAATCACTGTTACTGTTATAGTTTTTCCTTAGATGAACTAAAAATCAGCCTTCCTGAACCTTTTACCATTGATTACAGTTCCAACCCTCCAAAACATCATGAAATAAACTGTTTTTCCATATGATGTTAAAAAGTACATGCTCATTGTAACAATTCAAACAATGCTCATATACAAGTATGTTACTAGAGGTAGAAAATTGTCCCCTTTAATCTCATAATCCTAACCCCCAAATAACCTACATTAACAGTTTATACATACATACACATTTTCACTTTTTTAATTAAAAATTTCATACCAATTATCCTACAAACTGCCTTGTCTGTGAACAATCAATATATGTAAATCAAATTTGTTCTTTCAAAAGCTGTAAAATGTTCCATAGCATGGGCATATCTCTTTCAGAACATTCAGGATGTTTCAAGTTTGCTTCTAAATACAAGCTATGATTCAATAAATATTCTTATGCAAATGTCCTTACGTATTAGTGCTTTTGTTTCTGTAGGATAGGTTCCCAGAAATGTGGTTTCTGAGTCAAAGGGTATGAGAATGTTTAAATTTTTAAAAAGATTTTATTATTTCCAGAAAGAGAAAGGGAGAGAGGCAGAGAGAGAGAGAGAAACATCAATGTGTGGTTGCCTTTTACCTACCTCCAGCTATGGACCTGGCTGGAGACCTGGCTTGCAACCTAGTTATGTGCCATGACTGGGGAATCGAACCAGCGACCTTCGGATTTGCAGACTGGTGCTTTATCCACTGTGCTACCAGCCAGGGCTCAGAATGTTTAATTTAAATAGATACTTCTACTTTCAAAAAGGTTGTTAGGAATTCTTGGACTTGCCAATAGTGTTATGAGGGTGTTCACTTCCACACACATTTCCCAGCAGCAGAAGTTAGAAATTTCTAAAAGTTAGGTCACGCTGAAGGGGAAATACTATTTGTCCTTGTTGTTCTAATTGCCCTGTGGGGACTACTGTGAGGTTGAGCAACCTTCACATGTTTATTGACCCTTTGTAGTTGCTTTCCTTTCAATTTACTATTTGTAACTTCTGCTCATTTTCCTCTTGGTTTACTTACCAATTTATACGAGCTCTTGTTTTTTACAGATATTTAATTGTTATAATATATTTTCCAAATAATTCTCCAGGCATCACTGCCTTTCAGTTTTGTCTACAGCCATTTGTTTGTGGTACTGGTTGCCATGTGGCAGGTAAGCTCTGAGAAGCAGTGACCATGGCTGCTTAGTGCACTGCTGCGTCCCATCCATGACATTGAGAACAGTGTGTTCTCGATAAAAGCAATGAATGAGTGAAGGAATGAGTGAATGAATGACTGAATGGATATATAAGCTTAAAATTTTCATGTAACTCTCAATCTTTTCCTGGAGGGTTCCTGGACCATCAGAACAGCTCTATTTTATTAGTTTCACTTTTTTTGCAATTTGTCCTTTAATCCATCTTGAATTCCTTATTAATTGTTTTTCCTATTTGGAGTCCTACTTCATCTTGAATTTGGTTTGCATATGATGTGAAGCAGGGTAAACTGTCTGACCCTGAACCTTGGTCACTACTTTGTACAAAAAGCATTACATAAAATGCAAATCTTTTTACAATTTATCTTAAGGTGTTCTATTCATTAAAATATAAATATACCCTACTTTCTATTTTACATACTATTAAAATATCTAAAATTAAACTCTAAATAGATAAAGATGGAAAGTGTGTTAAAGCAAATTTTGCTCAGATTTCTCTTTAATTATATGTAATCACTTTTGTGTCAAGAATCAGGCCCTAGCTGGTGGCTCAGTGGATTGAGCTCCGGTCTGTGAACCCAAGTGTCGCTGTTGGATTCCCAATCAGGGCACATAACCAGATTGCAAGCCAGGTCTCCAGCCAGGTCCCCAGCTGGAGGCATGTGAAAGGCAATATACATTGATGTTTCTCCCCTTTCTTCCTCTCTCCCTTCCTCTCGCTCTAAAAGTAATGAATAAAATCTTCAAAAAAAGAATCAGCCAATTCAGATTTCTGATTACTTATATATAATCACTTTTGTCTCAATTACTAACTGACTCAGAGGCTGGATTATCTACTTACACATAAAAAAAAATTAAGATGCTGCTTAAATCACATCTACTCTATAAAATCACTGAATTGTATATAATTTATTTAATAGCAGTATATTCTGGATTTACAGAATAAACCACTCACTCAAATTTCAAGAATGAAAAATCCTTTTAGCTAGAAATAATGTACTTTTTGTAAAAATAAAGAGAAAAGTGTGGACGTTGGGTGGTAGGCAATGAACCCAATATTATATACAGTTAAACATTTTGAGAATAAATTACATGTGTGCATTATAATCCAAAATATGTTAGCAGCTTAAAACTTTTCAAAGATTTCTATAATGTGGAAATACTTCACCCTCCTCCATGAAGCCCCCTACTTGAGAGTGCTGGCTTCTTTTCCTGCACTTGCCCAGTGATTCTTTTTGACACCACTCACAGGGCACTGCTCACAGAGTAGCTTGCAAGCACACCTAAGTTGCCTCCATTATTCAATGGTTACTCTACGTTCTTCTAGCACAAAGAGCGGTTGTCAAGAGGTCTGATCATTGCCCCCCACATAAGTCACTTTGTCTTTTTACTCAGGTGTTTAAAGAGTTTTTTTTCCCTTTAAAAGTCACTAATTTTACTAGAATCTAACTTGGTGTCTGTCATTCTAGATCATTATTCTTAGGTATGCTCTCTAGTCCTTCAAAATGGAGTTTTAAACAAACAAACAAATAAATAAAGGAATAAATAAAATATCATTTTGGACAGTTTTCTAGAATGTAGCTTTAGAATACGGCTCTAGAATATAGTTTTAAGTATTTCATCTGTTCTTTTACTGTAGTTTCCTTCTTTAGTAACCTCTATTATATGTGCTATATCTGCTTTGCATATTTTCAATGGTTATTAATTTTGATCTCTTTCATTTTTTTGTCTCTTCTTTTGAACAATTTTTCTCCTTCTGACTGATTTCTTTTAAGGAATTGCAATTGTGTGTGTTTTTGGTCTTTTCACTACAGTTCTAAAATAATTTTACTTTTTAGTTGCAATTATTTCCTGAGCTCTTCACCTCATTTTTGAGTTCTTCTAATTTTGATTTCTATTCTTATTTCATATCTTGTATTTAAAAAATGTCTTGTAGCTCATTTTAAATAGTAGGTTATAGTTTTCACCTGTTTTGTAGGTATACCTTTTGGCTTGCTTTCACTCTCTCTAGGGTTGCCATCTCCATTTTCTCTCTCTCATTCTCATATAAGGTTTGTGTCTAGTATGAAATTGACCTTATTCCCTTTCTGTGCTTATTTTTATGGAAAATTAGCTTTCCTGAACTTTTATAAGAAGGTATTGTCCAGGGTACCTTTTCTAACTCCTCAGAGTTCCATTTTGCGTTGTTTTCATCTAGTGTTAAAAACATGGTAACTATATTTCCGAGATTTTCTCATTCTGTTCCCCTCACCTACTTTTATAGTCTAAGAACCTTATAGCCAAGCATCATACCTTATTCGTTCTACATGTATACCTCATCAAAATTCAAAGAACACTTTGAATATATTAGGTAGTCACAAATACTTATTTAAATTAATAATGTGGTAGCAGACCATAAAAGTAAGAAAATTGAATGATAATCGAAAACTTCCCAGCAAACAAAAGTCCAGGACGTCTTCACCAGTGAATTCTACCCTAGAGTCAAAAGAGAATTAAATACCAATTCTTCCCAAATACTTCCAAAAACTAAAAAAGGAGGAAGCACTTCCAAATTCATTTTATGAAGCCAGGATTAGCTTGGCACCAAAACCAGACAAAGACAATCAAAGGAAAAAAATTACATGCCAATAACATGTCAAATATCCTCAACAAAACATGAGCACACTAAATTCAACAGTACATCAAAGAATCACCAAGATCAAGTAGTAAATGTTATACATGGGTTTTGGTATCTAGTAGCCTTATTTTTATTTCTTAATATTTAAAAATTGTGGTAAAATACACATGTCCTAAAATTTACCATCTTAAACTATTTTTTAAGTGTATAGTTCCATAGCGTGAAGTACATTCAGTGGTGCCATCCAATTTTCAGAATGCTTTTCATCTTGCAAAAGTAAAACTGTATACTCATTAAATAATTCCCCCTTCCTCCCTTCCCCAGACCTGGCAACCACTTTCCCGTGGTTCTGTTTTTATGACAGGGTTGAATTCAGGATGATTATCAACCTCTGCTGCTGCCACAGCCCCAGGATTAATTTGTAACTGCTGGAGACCAGCCTGTGTTCCAGGCCCCTGGCTCATGTGTAGCACCTGACGCATGGTAAACATGTACACATTTAACTGATGAACGAGTCATTCTTAATTCCTGCTTCTGGCAGGGTGACAGGATGCTTTCTTGTACTCATTACAGTGATTGATGGTTAACACAAAAGTTGCCATCGTTACCTGGACTAGTACCTTTCCAGGTCAATATGCAACATGAGCTTCTAGATGGGAGGATGCCGCCAACTCTTGATTACCCAACTAAAGGGCAGGAGAGGAACAGTCTATCGCAAATGGATGCTGACTTTCAGGTACTTTATGTTTTGCCATGGACGAATTTGTTGTGGCAGATTTCCTTACTAATTATGCTTGGTTCAGGTTCACATTATAACATAAGTAGTCTCTGGGCACTACTTGCTGGTAGTGATTTAAAGGAAGGGAAGTACGTGGCCCAGGTGTACATGGGGTGGTTTATTAAAAAATAAACATTTGACATAGATGTACCCAACGTTGTTAACTATTTGGGCATATCTGAGAGTTATTTTTAGAATAATCAGTGAACTCAAAGGGAAAAAATCTTGCATTCATATAATGCCTACAGGTACAAAGGGCTTTCAAACCCATTATCTCATTATTTCCCATAACCTCCCCCCAGCTTTTAATACAGGTCCTGCTAACTCCCTTTCACAGGTGAGGCAACGGAGGGACGGAGAGACTCAGTGCCGTGCTCACAATTCCACACTTAGTCGGTGCACAGTCAGGGCTCTGACTTTTGTCTTCTTAGTGTTCATTACACTATTGTTATTACCCAAAGAGTGTGGTAATATAAATTACCTCCTATCCCATATTGGAGGAAGGCAGGTATAAATAAATGATAAACATATAAAAACAAAGAGGTTATGGACTAGTTTGGGCAAGAATAGCCTTCATTTTCTTCATACAATCCCTCAAACAACTGCTACCACGGTTTTTACTTCCATCCCCAATTGCCCCATCCCTAGGTATGCTTGCTGAGACAAAAAAAAAAAAAAAAGGGAAGAACAAAGGTAAAATACTGTGGTATGACAGCTCTAGGAGCATTAGAACTACTACTTATGATGAGGCCAATGATCAGACTGAGCCCCTGCTGTGTGACTGGCAGGTATCATGCCTGAAGCCTCAAATAGAGTTAGTCCTATTATCAACCTTACAGAGTAGGTTTTATGGCCCCCATTTTACAGATGACAAAACTGAGGCTCTGGGAAGTAAAGTAACTTAACCAAGGGTACCCATTTAGTAATGGATGGGGATTTGAACTCCATGCTGTCAAAACATTAATCTTTGTAATATGTATGACTTCAATTAGCATAAAAACATTACAATGAGAAATTCACTGTACTTAGACTTGAGGGTGAATTGAAGTTTATCTTTATACAATAAATGAAAATCAAAGTGTGCTTGTTTTTCTCTAAGAGTTTTACAGCACATATTTGCATATAAACAATTAAATTTTCTTATTTTTGAATTAATTTCAAATAATCCCTTTTCACATAGTAAAGCACACCAGGCAGGAACCCTGAATGTGTTGGTCATCATTCCTGCAAAGGAAACTGTTAAGGAGTGAAATATCATTTCTTTCAAAATGGTCTCTGTGAAGATCTTTCCCAGTTTTTAGACAGAACTTCTTCCCTCTTTCCACTGAATTTTGGGCATGGCATTATTCTGCTACAAAGCTTGGCTCATTTTTTTTTTTTTAGTCATGATCTATTGTATCATCTGGTTTTCAAAAGTGATTGATTGCTAGTCTGAGATGGGTCTGTGGATTCTCTGACACGAAACTTCCAGTCATCCTTTAAAATCGCTGGTGGCAACCATTTCTGACGTGTAACTAACACCAGACATGGCTGCCCGGCTATGGCACACTGCAGGTAGGCTGATGCTGCCTAATCGCTCTCTTTCTCTCTCTCAAAGCGATGAAAGGATGTCTATGGGTGAGGATTAAAAAAGAATTGGAATAAGGTATCGCATGTTTAACTGGCTTTGAAACTCAATGTTAGCTTCCTGGGGCTTTAACTGTGAGTACACACGTGTGTGTGTGTGTGTGTGTGTGCACGCACCTGTGTAAATGGCGGCTCACCTCAGATCTGCTTTAGCTGCACTCCATTCCCATTATTTAGGGCTCCACTTGGGCACTCACATGTATTACATCTTGGTTGTTGATTATATAATGTGGGGCTAATATTTCCAACACCGCATTCTTGGGAGGATTAAAAAGGTGATCTGCACATGAAAGTATGTGAACAGTTTATAAACTATGCTGTGCTATGTTAATTTAAGGCATTGTTGTATTCCTATCTGCAGGTCAAATAAGGGAAAAGTTCTGCCCGAACATCACAAGCAATTTCTTCACTTTATAAATATATCCTCGGCACTGTCTAGTTGCCGCATTCATGGGAATAACTGCCTCCCAAAGAACTATCGTTGCTGAATGTGCTGGAGATTAAAGAATCCGAGGAAAAGGGAAACAAGGCTTTGCCAATCTCTTTAAGGGCCCGAAGACACAAGGCAGTAAAATGCTGTAAGCAGGTTCTTTCCCAGTTTTAATGAGTGGAGCAGGCCATCGGTGTTCCCTGAGAGCTGGAGAGTCGCACACCGAGATGAAACCAGTGATCAAGCGGTGGGCTCCATGTTGCGCCCGGAGATGCTGAGAATCAACTGCATGGATATTTGACCGTAGTCAAATAGAATTGGGGAGGCCATGTTTTTGCCATGCGGTGACGAAAACCTAAAGACATATTTCACAAGATTTTTACTGTTCTCATCTCATGTGGGTGGGTGCTATTACTGGATGTATTCAAGCTACTCTATCAGGGATGCACATACGTTTTACAAGCTCCAGTGCAATGATGTACAAAGGCAAATCCTTCCCATTTCTCTATTATTCTGAAATATTTCTATTGGCAAAATGGGCTTTAACTAAAGGAAACCAGGCAAGCAAAGAGCCTTTTTGTTTTTGCTGGAAGAGTTGTAGATGACCTAGACTAGTCCCGATGCCTGGCAATCTTGGATGCAAACTAGCCAACTGCCAGAGCTCTTGTTTTTTGTTTTTGTTTTTTTTACAGTCATTATAAATGTTATAAATGGGACCTGAGGTGAAAGTACCACTCTCTATAGCCTCTATGACATTAGGGAGGGACAACCACAAGTATAATCCCAGTTTGAAGATAATTAAAAAGTAATTTTGACTGCATATTGGAATGCTTTGCTTTGGCTTTGTGATTTTTCGAGAATGTGTGCCTAAATTGTTTAGAAGAGGCTAATTTTTAAAGTAGAATCACCAATGTCTACATATATAAAATTTTAAATGTTCATATTTTTAAATCAATAATTCCAATTTGAGACCTATTCTAAAGAAATAATGCTGAAGAAATAAGATATTTATGTATGAAGATGTATATTTAAATATTTTATTTGTAGAGAGAGGGGAAGGGAGGGAGAAAGAGAGGAAGAGAAACATCAATGTGTGGTTGCCTCTCACATGCCCCCAACTGGGGACCTGGCCTGCAACCCAGGCGTGTGCCCTGACTGGGAATTGAACTGGGTTTGGTGACCCTTTGGTTTGCAGGCCAGCACTCAATCCACTGAGCCACACCAGCCAGGACCAAAGATGCATATTTAAAGGTTATTTTTGACAGAGAAAAATGGTAGTAAATTATAGTTTATTCAAATAATTATGCAGCATCCTATTTATAAAATATTTTAAACACATAGAAAATATTTATAAATTAAAAACAAGATATCTAAAAATATATGAACAGCACTTGCAATAATATGTGTCTAGAAAAACACTAGAATAAAAAACAATAAAATATGGAGGGGGTATAGTGAAAATATTAACAATTGTCTTTGATTTCAATGTGTTCTACAAATTTTAATGTTTATGATTTTCTCCAGTAACAAAAATATCTTTATAGAAAGGGAGGTTAAATTAGCTCATATTCCTACAAAATATATTCCCATATTTGCACAGTAGCTTGAATTAATTAACAAGGATATGTAAACCTATTGTAGAGTTTATAACCCACTGTGATTTGTCCAAACAGCTAAACATATGAAAATGGATCACTAATTGCAAAATAGCATCCTCATTGTCTCAATAGGTCATTGTGCCTATTTAAAATTTTGCTTTTACACATTTGCCATGGAACTAGGAAGAGGACAGTGAATTTACTGCATATTTTTTCCTTAAGTGTTTACCAAGTTAAATACAACCTTTAAGATCCTTTTGGATCAATATTCTATCCTTAGCTCAATTCTGAGTGAACAAAATTCATTCATTTCCACTCCAGAATGTCACTTTGGGCAAAGTAATAACTAATTCACTTATTTATATACTATACATCTAGTCATAGTTACATTAGTTATAAGCTCATACAGTCTATAATTAAATTATAATGTATTCATAGGCCACAAATGTGAATGTACCTTTGTTCATTTTTCCTTTCCAGTAGAAACTGCACAGAAAATATATGCCTCTGATGATAGAAAATAGATGAGGGGTGTACATATGTGTATGCATTCCTTGCTTGTATGCATTTTTATTGACTTACACAGGGCTCTTTTATTTCAGTCTAATCGCCTCTTCTACCTTCTCACGCTTCAGAAACCACCAGATGGACCACAGGTTGGTAGGTTCTTTAGAGAAGGGGCATAACCTGTCTCATTACTGCAACTTTCCTTCTGGCACCGAGCACAACATTTATAAAAAGCAAGCACTTGACATGAATGACAAGAAACCATAATTTCCCACTTCTAACGATAGCGAGACTCCAGGTACCTTTGTTTCCTGAGCTACATGGTAGGTGAACTTGAAGGAGCCTGGACAGAGATTAGTTGCTAGGCATAAACCTGGAGAGAGATGAGAGGCCTGGTTGCAGGCTCTATGTGAAGGGCTGTGGGGGAAACTTTAGTTGGTGGGAATATTGGAGAGAGAAATGGGAGGGGTCTTACTGTCATACCTGTGAAAATGAAAAATGTACACTTCTCGCTAATGCCGGTAGAACGGGCATCCTGCTATCAGGTGGGTGCAAGGCAAGACAGAGGCTCCTCATGGAAAGACAGTCTCCACAGGAATAGAACATGTTTATTAAGTTGGATTAAGAGTCCAAAAATGACCTGCTAAGCACCCACTCTGTGCCCAGAACTACACTGAATCTTTGGGGCATTCAAAGGATGTTCCCCATCCTCAGAAATCCTGGTAGTTCCCTAACACTTGTCATTGATCTGACCATTTTCAACACAATCCATCCTCGTTCTTCACAGATTCCATATTTGTGAATCCACCTATTTGCTACAATTTATTTGTAACCCCTAAATAAAACCATTCTTGGACACACACAGAGGGACAAAAATTTGAGGTTTCCAGGTGAAGGACAAGACAACACTGCCTCCTTGTTTCAGCTTTCATGCTGTAAACAAGTGTCTCACAGTGTACTTAATACAGCTTTTTTTCTTTTTCTTTTTTGGCATTTATGTGCTGCCTGTCAGTGATCTTGCTGTTTAAAATGGTCCCCACTAGCCCTGGCTAGGCAGTGGATAGGCGCTGGCCTGCAAACCCAAAGGTTGCTTGTTCGATTCCCAGTCAGGGCACATAACCAGGTTGCAAGCCAGGTCTCCTTAGCTGGAGGCAGGTGAAAGGCAACCATACATTGATGCTTCTCTCCATTTCTTCCTCCCTCCCCGCCCTTCTCTCTAAAAATAATGAATTTAAAAATCCTTAAAAATAAAAATAAAAAGATCCCCAAGTGTAGTAGTGTTAGTGTGGAAGTGCTACCTAGTGCTCCTATGCAGGAAAAAAAAAAAAAGGTTATGATGTGTCCTGGAGAAAATATGTATATTAGAATTAGATAATCTTTGCTTGGGCATTATTTACAGGCTGTTGGCTTTGACTCTTTTCTAGTGTGGGGGACCTATGAGTTGGACCGAGACACTTCTCCTTATTAGAAATCCAAAGTGGGAGAGAGAGAAAGAGAGAGAGAGAGAGAGAGAGAGAGAGAGAGCGAGAGCAAGCATCCACCAGGTTCCTCTTTCCAATGGGGCACATTGCAATCCATTCTTTGTGGGGGTGGTTGCCAAATTACTTTATTTGAAGGAATGGTACACATGAAAAATTTAAGTGGATGATTTGGTACAAGTTATAGAAAAGGTAAAGGTCATTCCAACATGCATGTACTGCTTGAGTGACTGGGAAGTCCCCTGTGGCTGTGGGAAGCCAGCCTAAGGCTCAGCTCTCTTTACTGTCTCCCGGAGTGTGTTTGTCAAAGAGATACTCTGCCTTGCCAGTCTCAGGGGCCCCCAGCCTGCACAAATTGGTTATGTGGCCATCCAGTTCTTTGATGGATTTCAGTTGCTCTTTCAGGTAGTAAGTCTCAATGCAGTCACATTAATGAGGCTCATTTTTTTCAGTGGCCAGTTTGTGCAAACCCAGTAGTGACTGATTCACACTTGCATTACAAGTGTAATGCATACTCCATTGCATTCAGCCCATTCTCCCAGTCATCATCGTCTGGTTTCTTGACATCCTGAAGGAAGATTTGGCCACCTCATTGGTTTTGCAACTTCATCAGTTTCTTAGCATATCCTCTCTCCTCATAAGAGAGGTGAAGAAAATATTTGGCAAGGTTCTTCAAAGCCACATCATTTGCAGTCAGAGTAGTAAGATAAGGGCAGGTAAATTTAGGAAGCACAGAGCTCCAGGTTGATGGTGACCTCTGAGTGGTAGTTCGAGTGCACCTGCAAGGTGGACGTGGCGGTCATGATGGGCAGCTGAGGAGGGGTGGCTTTGTGATGCTGGAGAGGTGGCAGGGGCCTTGGGGTGGTCTCAGGGCACTGTGAGGAGGTGTTGGACAGATGGAGCTGGGTGGCTGGCTGGGATGGGGGTTGAGGGCCAGGTTCCGTTCAAGCACCGTTGAAGCAGGAAACCATGGCAACTCTCAGCGAAGACTCTGTAATCCATTCTTACTTACTCACTTATTCTATAAGTGTGTACTGAGTACCTACTACATCCCAAGGACTATTTAGATACTGGGTAGTCAACAACAAACAAAAGAGATAAAAGTGCTGGGCTCATGGAATTTAACTGTTAGTTAGTAACATAACTGAAAGATTAGATTGTTCTAACTTCAGGTGAATACTTTTCTTAAAGTGCTGTGGTACCCCAACTTTTATTAATAATAATACTGATGGATGTAGATAATGGCAGTGAAATAGCCAAGAGGATAGGAAGCAGCCAAACCACTATGATGCTTGCACTGTACCAACTGGTCATGTTTTCCATGTCCTATGGTGTATTAGAGATGTTCTGAAAAGTCATCTTGATGTAACACACTAAATGCTAAAGAAACTTAGCAAAAATTGGCCCATCATTACAATAATTATCTGAAGGAAAACATGCACCTCCCAAGTCACTTGAAGTCTTTTTAGAATGATGTTCTGAACTTGGCCTGGACATTAAATCATCTGGGAAGCTTTTCAAAAGTCCTGCTGTCCAGGTCACAAGTAAACCAGTGAAGTCACAATCATGGAGTGGAACTTAAGGCATCAGAATGATGTAAAACTCCCCAGGTAATTCTGATATCCAGCCAAGGTCAAGAACCTCTGCTTTAGAAGGTGATAGAGTACATAGTCCATCGGAGAGTTGGTTGTCCCAATATTTTGACAATTTTACTCAAAATTACCGATCCTGGTGGATCTGAAAATTTACCCAGATTCTTAAATCTCCCCTGCACAGCTTCATTACTTCTACTTTCCACCTTATGCTGGGGTGGATATTGTTACTTCTCTAATAGATGCTGAGAACCACTCTTATTGGGTACCTTCCTGAGACTAAATAGTCCCAGTTATAGTTAAATACTTGGATTAAAAAAAAAATTATTAAAAAAATTTACTAATTTTTATTGATTATTCTGTTATATTTATCCCAATTTATTTTCCCTTTGCTCCCCTCCATCCAGCATCCTTCTCCCTCTAGCAATCCCACTCCCCTTAGTTCATGTCCTTGGGTCATCACCCTTTCCTGTACTATTCTTAACATCTCCTTGTCCATTCTGTACCCACCAACTATGCTTCTTAATCCTTGTGCCTTTCCCTGTTTCTTCCCCTTCCCCTCCCAGTTGATACCCCTCCAAATATTTCCCATATTTTTTATTCTGTTCCCTGTATGGTTGTCTGCTTAGTTTTTGTTTTTATTATTTAGATTCTGTTGTTGATAGTTGTGAATTTGTTATCTTTTTATGGCTCATAATTTTGATCCTCTTTTTCTTAAGTTCCTTTAACATTTTAGATGATAATGACTTGGTGATGAACTCCTTTAGCTTTACCTTGTCTGGAAAGCACTTTATCTGCCCTTTTGTTCTGAATGATAGCTTTGTTCCATAGAGTAATCTTGGTTGTAGGTCCTTGATTTTCATCACTATGAATACTCCTTGCCAGTCCCTTCTTGCCTGCAAAGTTCCTTTAGAGAAATCAGCTCATAGTCTTATAAGAACCCCTTTATGGGGGCAACTTTTTTTTTCTCTTGCTCTTTTAAGATTCTCTCTTTATCTTTAATCTTTGGCATTTTAATTATTATGTGTCTTGATGTGGTTCTTTGGATCTAGACTGTTTGGGACTCTCTCTGCTTCCTGGACTTGTATGTCTATTTCCTTTGCCAAATTAGAAAAGTTTTCCTTGATTATTTTTTCACATAAGTGTTCAATTTCTTGCTCTTCCTCTTCTCTGGCACACCATGCTTCAGATATTGGCATGTTTAAAGCTGTCCAGAGGTTCCTATGCCTTTCCTCATTTTTTCAAATCTTGTTTCCTCTTTCTGTACCAGTTGATTGTTCATTTCTTCCTTATGTTCCAAATCATTGATTTGAACTCGTTTCCTTCCCTTCATTCTTGGTTTTG
The DNA here is from genome assembly GCA_004026585.1 of Noctilio leporinus. Taxonomy (NCBI): domain Eukaryota; kingdom Metazoa; phylum Chordata; class Mammalia; order Chiroptera; family Noctilionidae; genus Noctilio; species Noctilio leporinus. The sequence continues at coordinate 41,356 of PVIW01001718.1, forward strand.
TGTGGATTTTTCTTCATTTCACATAGCCTAGCCTTCATTTCTTCATTTCTGTTTTTGCTATATATAAGAATATCTATCAAGTTTGTGAGCATCTTAATCACTAGTTTTGAACTATGTCTGTTAGGTTGGTTTTTCTTCATCATTCAGTTCTCCCACTAGCACCTTGATCTGCTTCCTTTGGGGCCTTACTTCTCTGTCTCCTCAGCTTGACAGCTTTTTGTGTTTGCCTCTGTGTCTTAGGTAATTTTATTGCACGTCTTACATTACGGGGTAACCTGTTTCACCAGGTTGTGGTGCTGTATGTGGAGGAGGGGTCTGAGAGGGAACAATGCTGCTTGCCCATTGAGACTGGCAGTATCTTCCTCTTCCTCAACCCTCACTGGGTTTCAGTCAGAAGCAATATGACACTATTTTTCCCCAGCACTGGAACTGTGGTCTGCACAGTCTGGCCCTGGGATTGCCTCCTAGGTTTAAATGTATGGCTGAATTTTTGCTGTAGCCTTAGTCCCTGTGCCCCCGCAACAACTGCTGACTCTATTTTTTCTTTTTTTTTTTAAAGATTTTATTATTTTTTAGAGAGAGGGGAAGGGAGAGAGGCAGAGAGGGAGAGACACATCAATCTATGGTTGCCTTTCACCTGCCTCCAGCTATGGACCTGGCAGGAGACCTGGCTTGCAACCTGGTTATGTGTCCTGGCTGGGAATAGAACCAGTGACCTTTGTGTTCATAGGCCAGTGCCTTATCCACTGTGCCGCCAGCCAGGGCTAATGGCTCTATTTTTTCTGGTACTGGAATCATGGGCTGTGCAGTCTGGCCCTGGGATTGCTTCCCAGGTTTAAGTGTATGAGTGTGCTTTTTGCTGCAGCTTCAGTTCTGACGCTGCCCCTCCTACCTACTGAAGTATTTCTTTACTTCTTCATTTGTTGTGCTTCCATATAGTTTAATTTTCTGAAACTTCTGCGTTGTTTTTTATTTAGTTTTGAGGTTGATTAAATTTCTTCTAGTTGCGAGGGAGATGCAGCGTGTCTACCTACGCCTCCACCTTGGTCGGAAGTCCCCTGTTTCGATTTTTTAAAAAATGAGTTCCTGCTAAGCTGAAGATACATGTGAAAGCCAAAGATGAAACACATAAATGGCAAACAAAGAGTTTTATTACTTGCACCAAGAAGTCTCTAAAAGTGAAGGATAATAGCTAATGTATAACTAATGCACACTGATCATACTCTTGCTCTGCCAAACTGTGATTTTGGTTCACATTACTCCAATGTCTCCAATTAAAAAAAAAAAATGAATCAACCAACAAAACACCAGACTATTTTTTATGTATATGTAGAAAATAAAGAGCCCAATAATTACTAAATTTGAGTGTCCTTGGAATCCAAACTACCCTCTGTATCTAAAAGCTGTCATTAGAAAATCATCTGTGTGACTCTGAACTTCAAGAGGGAAATATTTCATCCTGCAAAGCCAACGCCCAGTGTGATTCCCAGGTGACTATCTGTGTTTGAACCCTGGGGTCTCTCCCAGGTGGAACAAGACTCCTTTTCCTGGAATGCCTGGCGAGCAAGAACAAGAGCTAGATGGAGGTTTCTAGGGATTTGTTATAAGAACATTATCCTCCCATTTTGTTTGCATAGAACTAAACACAGGTTTCTGATCTAACCCAGAGATATATATGACAGTATTATACTTGGAATGGTCAAAGCAAGACATCAACATCTCACAATCAAGGCTCTTAGAAACTTATACCAGGGTCTAGAATGCTAATAACATTAAAAATGGAAAGTAAACAGCATTTGTATATGCTAGATAACAATGCTTTTCATGCCATTGGGTTGTGGAGGTCTCTCCCATCTCCCAGACTGGAAGAGGGGTCATAAGGTTTTGGGCTGATTTGTAAAGTAGATTAGGATACTAAGACATCTGTAAAACCTTCATCCCAAAGTAGCATCAAGAAAAGAAGGGACAACCATTTCCTGGCTGATGTGGACTGCGTTGGCTGCCTCCTAGGGATGGCATGGCAAGTCTGGGGGGAATGCCAGAGGTAGGTCATGAGTCCAGGGATGAAATAGCGGGCGTGAATTGAGCAGAGCTCACCATTTATCAAGCTGCTGGCCAAGTCCTATAACTGAGAAAGGGTTAGAGGTGGAAAAAGAAGACCCATTTGTGCTCAGTTAGACAGGAAAAAGGGGCAGCATGCAATGATAGGCCAGGCAGAGCAAGTGAAAAGCAAGAGGCCTCAGGTGAGGCAGATACGAGGTGGGGAGGCTGCTCACTTTTCCACATCATGGCTGGGTCCTGAGCAGCCTGCTCCTGCCCTGACAGTTACCTTCTAGTGAACCAAAGCTCTGTGGTGCAGAAAGAGCCTTGCTAGATTGGTTTCTCTCTCTTGCCCTGCAGCTGTCATCTGAGACACACCTGAGTGGAGAGGGGCCTCTGGCTCGGCTGCCCGGGCCTGTCAGAACTCAGAAGCACCTTGATCTCTGCCCCAGCCTGCCCTCTCCAGCTGGGCTGAGCGGCTCTAATAAGCAGCCTCTCTGCATGAATCCCCTCAACCAGCCTTCTCTAACTGGTGCTTAAGCATTTCATTTTCTCTTGCATGCTCTATGGCTTCCTGAGGGTAGGGAAGGGGTGGGGAAGGTTGCAATGTAATTGCTGCAGCTGCTATTGAAATTCACTTGTGGATTTCTGTTCCCTGGAAGCTCACAGGGAGGAGGAGCAGGTTTTTTGCATCCTGACAAATTCCTAACGCCTCATTTCTGTGTGGTCTCTTTCAAAGCCTTCTGAATGTTCCAGGAGATGTATTTCTTGATAAAATTTTCTATCTTGCTTGGGGTCAGGCCAGAGGAGAGCAGAACAGATGTTAGATCTAAAGCTTTCCCTGTTCAACTGCTTGACCACGGGCCCACTCACTCAGGGAAAAAGACAAGTTCCCCCTAACGCCCCCCCCCCAAAAAAAAAAAAAAAAAAAAAAAAAGCTGGAGACATCCGTTCTTCAAGAAAAACAGCAAGGAAGAACAGGGTGATGGGAGTCAGCTGCATTTCTGCTTATGAGAATAGCAAAATGCGCTCCCCCGCCAATTCCCTTCAGAAAGTCAAAATGGATTATGCTTGAGTTCTCAAATGCTTACATGGATTTTCCTTCTTCTAGGAAGTTGTCACCTGGCAAAAAGGATGCTTCAGTCCCTAAAAATGCAAATTCCCTCAAGAGAGTAGTCCTACAGTGAACCACAGCTTAGATGTGGAATAAAACTTACTACCCTGGCTGGGAAAATTAATGGTAGGGTAGTGCTTCAGGCAGGGCTCAGTCAGCATGCAGGGCTAAAACCTCAGGTGGAAATGAACATTGGAGCATGTTGACAGTTTCTTAGTGATTTTTCTCGTCCTTTACCCTACTTAGAGTTACCAGAAAGGCCTGACAAATGATCAAACACCACACACTAATGTTATGCCCCAAGAAGTCCTGTTTGGAGAAATAATCGTGTCTGCTGCCCCCAACACACTGGCCCTTCAAGAGCTTCTGGTTGCTGGGTGAGGGGACTGGCTTCCAGGTTTCCAATCTGGTCCTGAGGCTGGAGGGGGTTCAGGAATCTGTGCAAAGGTCCGGTCAGAGAGGTTTATTCACCCATTCATTCATTCAAGAAATACCACCTTTCCCAGAATGTGATACAACATTTATTATAGGGTGTACCACATTACCACAAAACCAATTAAACTACGACATAAACTTTGTTACCATATAGAATTTCTATTCTATGCTAATCAGAGGAGCTCTCTTAAAGCTACTCAGACAGGAATGTATCCTATATCTCCTTATCAATTCATCAAAAAGATAAAATAAATATATTAAGGTCTTCCTAAAACGTTTCACACCCAGGAGTGTAACACCTGTGAATCACGTAATTTTCTTTCATTTATTACTTTTAGAGAGGAAGAAGAAGGGAGAGGGACATTGATTTGTTGTTCCACTCATTTATGCGTTCATTGGTTGCTTTTTGTACATGTCCTGACCCAGGATTAAATCTGAAACCTTGGCCTATTTGGACGATGCTCTAACCAACTCAGCCAGGGCTACTTTCGTTTTAAACTGTTTATTTTCAAACAGTTTTAGGTTTACAGAGGAGAAAGGCAGTACAGAAGGCCAGTACTGGTCTATATGCCATACTTTGAACAGCAAGGCTATAGCAGAAGATCTAGATTTACATACCAGAACTGCCATTTACTTGGCTATGTGATAGCTGACCTTTGGTTTCCTTATTTGGAAACTGGGACAATCATTTCCCCCACTTTCCAAAATTGTTGCAATGAATGAGGAAACATCCATAGAAACCCTCAGTAAGGTACCGCAAAACTTAGTCATCATTGTCACCACCTACAAGGCACTACAAGGAATTCCTACCCTAAAGAAGTTGATTGTGCCATCAATAGTGGTTCTTTATATTTATTTGGTGCTGCACTGTTGACACCATGATTTCATATCTGTTCTATAAAGTAACCTTTGCAATAATTCTGTGAAGCAGATAGATTCAAGCACCTTCATTTATAATATATATTATCCTTAAGTTTTGAGGGTGTTGCTTTCTCATAGTGGTAAACTCCTTTGAACATGTTAGCTTGCGCTTAACCTTGTCAACACTCTTACTGTAAGAAACTTCATACCAAATGAATGGGGCTTTGTTCATAGGGGGTTACTAGTCTGTTTTACCTGGTTTGACCCTTTTTTGCTTTTCAGACACAAAATTTCTGCAACCCTGGCCTGCTGTTGGGCTCAGCTGCTTCACGGACAGTGCCTCTTTCGTAACCTACTGCTTGGTAGAGGCCTTGAGGGGGTGGGGTGCTTGCTAGCTCCAGCTGTTTCTAATTAGTCCCACCAGATCCCCACCGTTAATTCAATTACTCAACACATCCATTTTAAGTAGAAAATAAACATTTTCTCCCCACATTATCCACCCTAGCTTTTTTCTCCCAACTTCCTCACTTTCTCTTTGAGGCCTTGTGGGGGTGGTGGGGTGCTGTTGGCGGGCTTGATTAACCTGGAAAATTCACAAAGAACAGCTTGGGGAAACTTTCCTTTGACATTTCTAGTCCTTCCCACCATCTTTCTACACCCTGAAGAAAAGGATTCACTGGGAAATCTTTAAAAGTGCCCCAAACCAGCAGACTAATTAATTTATATGCTTCTCAGTCTTCTTCCATCTCAAAGCCATCCAAAGATGCCACTCCTAGATCTAAATGACAAAAATAGTTTATATTCACATATTCTCTGGCCTAAACGTCCTTTTACACTAATTTAGGGTTCCCTTTCAACAGTTGCTAAGAATAAGAGGCTATTTGTGTTACAATTAAAAACACAGATGAGGTCAGATCACTTGGGGAGTATTTTGAGGTTAAAGGAAGCACCATAATCTTATTCACTGTTGGGGAGGAATTGAGAACAAGGGAAGGCCGGCTGGCCTTGGACTGAACCCAATGGAGTTTTGTCACTAAAACATTCAAAAGAGACTTATAAGGCAGTTTCTTCTAGAAGGCAAGTCTTCGGTAAACCCGGAGGGCTGACTCTAGGGACAGGATGGAAATCATATTTAGGAATAAGTGCCTGCTCAGCTTAATACTTCATCTTATATCTAAAGTGTAAAAGATCTTTTTAGTGATAACATCCTCTCCCAGCTTCCCCTCCTCAGCTCTCCAACAGAGAATCTGCAGAACAGACTTCTCCTGGCTCCCATGTGACTGTGTAACAGTAGCCAACAGTTTTTACCTGCAAGTTCTTCCTGGTCTATAATCTAACTGTTCTTCATGGTGCTGACCCTGAGAAAGAAAATACCTACTAAGAAGGGCTTTGGTGGCTTAACTGGGCTCAAATTTGAAAAACCGCCTAACAGACATTTCTACATAGGGGTCTCTCACACCAAATGCACTTCAGGGGAAGCCTGCACTAAGTTAGCCACCTCTACACTGAACTGCCTGCCTACCTGCCCTGTATTCCTGCCAACTGAGCCAGCCCTGGAATCCTATTCAACCAATAGGACTGAGACTTTCCCCATCCAATTGGAGCTGCGTATTTATAGCCCCATCAGTACCCTCACCAACCAATTAGAGCAGCTCTATTCTGACTAATCAGGACATTGCCTTTTGGACTAATCAACCTAGCGGGATATGGAGTTCTTATTTGTATGAGGCTGGACCAGTCAGGGACCAGGGGTAGGGTCCTCTGTATATATAAGCCAAGACTGAAGACCACCTTTCCCCAGCTGGGGCTGAAACACCAAAGACATGTCACAGGAACAAAGGAGCAGAATGAGGCGGACAGGCGCAGACTGGAGTGGGCTGGAGCAGGTCAAGCAGACCACCGTTGCCTAGATGAAGATGGGCCTCCCTCCAGGGCCTCTTCACAATCATTCTAGTTCACAGCCGTGCTGCTACATAATTGAGCTTAACACTATTGAGCTGTTCCACACCGGTGCTGTATCATAATTGAGCTATTTGCACTGAATAACGTTTCCCTGTTTACCACACCTCAAACTGGGGATTCCTGCTGGCATTGAATTGGTGCCAATGACCATTGGTTGAGAGAGGCTATTTAGTTCCAGGCCTTTTAATTCCATCTCCTGAAAAATTGTAGAAAAGCACATCAGGCACCTATCACTTAATAACTGATTTCCACACCATGAAGAAACATTGGCTTGTTCTTTGGGTTACTTTCCTTAAAAAGAATCTTAAGTCTTTAGAAGCCCTTTATCAAAGCTTCCTGTTTTAATTTCTTACAAATTAAAAATTTGTAAAACAAATATTTAACAAAATGTTATTTTCTCTACTAATTCAACAGCTTCTACAAATAAATATGAAAAATACAAATAACACAACCAGAAAAAAAAAAAAGAAAAAAGACCAGGCATACATAAGCAATTCACAAAAGACATACAAGATGTTCAACCTCACTGGAGACCAGGAAGTTGCAAACTAAACAGGGACATGCTGTTTCTCAGGTGGTAAGAATTACATTGACAATCCCCATGTCAGCAAGGGTGTGGGAAAAAGGATAAATATACAGTTATACAGTTAGAGAGACTATAAACTTTTTAGGTAGATAATTGGCCTGTAACACTTCAAATGTGAATAACCTTTATTCCATCAATTCTACTGATAGTAAACTTTCAATCAGAAATACTATTATAAATCCGCAAAAATGCACGTGTAAAATGTACAGTAAGAAAACAAGTTAATTGTGAATAAATGTGTGGCCATTCATAAATTTGTTATACCTTTGCTATATATGTTATATACACACACAAAATAAGTTTACATGTGAATAAGGCCTGGAAGTTTATACAACTGTTACTGGTATCGATTCCTGATAAGCAGGATTGGAGAACAAGGCTGCCTATATTCTTTTCTAAAGCTTCTTCAGGTTTTCAAATCTTTCCTAAGATGCAGTGATTAAAACTGAGTGAAGTGTTAAGAAAGAACCGGTGATTCACTCAGCTTTCTAGAAGTTTGCACTTAAGAAGGGCAACTGAGGCTGGAAAAAAATTTAAAGAATTTCCATGGAGCTGTGGTCGACTCCTCAGGATGTCATTTTTTCCATTTCTGCTCTGAAAGTGGAGGGATCGAGGAACGGAGATTATAGGGGGAAAGCCTCCTGAAATGAAAGGAGCAAGTGGCTGTAATTTGGGAGCAGGGTGCTTTGTGAGGAGTCATTTAGTTCAGAAGAAAGCAATATACAGGCTTATCAAACGCAAGTAATAAACAGCTTGCTAAAGCAGGTTAGGACCTTGGATTCCACAACACTTCTAAGATCTGAAAGAGAAACCAAAGGTCCTGTGAGGAGGCAGTTAGACATCTATTGCCAGGATTACTGTAACAGCTTCCTAACGGGAATCCCTGACCAGTCCTGCCCCTTCTAAGCCATCCTTCTAAGGGCGAACAACAGAGAGATTTGAAAAGCACAAATCCAATTACATCACTCAGTGTCCTACTGCTCTTGTAACAGTGTCTGAACTCCTAAATGGGTCACAAGGCCCTTGATCACTAAGCTCTGTGAAGTGCCCAGCTGCCACCTTGGCTCTCCCTCTCTGTGAGGCAGCCCAGGGGACCACGTGCTATTCCTTCTGCTTGTAATGGTCCTCTCACTTCTAACTCCTGGCTTCATGCTAGCTCTTCTCCAGCCAATTCCTTCTCATCCCCGTCTCAGTCTGGACATGACTCTTGCAGGAAGTCATTTGTGCTCTTCATAAATCTAGATTAAATGGGCTCCCTGTCTGTCTTCGTGGCATGTCAGTGGTAGTTTAGCACTGGCTTGCATTGCTGCCCATCCTCTGTCACACCGTGAGCCAGACCATTAACAATTCCATTTCACTTTGGAACACCCTGTTTCAACTTCCAATGAGCACTACCATTTTGACACCAGTTGCAAGTGTTTTCTTTCATGTCTCCAAAACCACTTGGCTTTCCTCCAATTCAACTAAATTCTGACACTATCTACCTTGGGATAGCACCAGATCACACAAGTTAGGGGCTCAGTCCATAAAAGACTGCCCAACCCCTCTACTTCATATGTCAACCACAAGTCCTGATCGTCACCTGAGCTTCTGACTGACTGGTCCTAGATGGGAGGCTCCAACAATCCCCTTCTGGTTCAATTATTTGCTAGAATGCTGGAGTCAAAAACATTTTACATACGTATTAGGTTACCAGTTTATTATAAAGGGACATAACTCAGGAATAGCCTGATGGAAGAGGTGCATAGGGCAAGATATGAGGAAAGGACACGGTGCTTCCATGTTCGTTCACTGTGGAACCTTCCAGCACCTCTACAACCCAGAATTCTCCAAACCCATCCATCTGGGCTTTTATGGAGGCTTCATTTCATAGGCATGGTTGATTAAATCACTGAATCATTGGTGACTGAACTCAAAACTCCAGCCCCTCTGCCTCCCATGAGGTCAAAGGGGTGGGACTGAAAGTTCCAATCTACTAACCACAAGGTTGACTACACAGGCAATTGGTCCCTATTCTTAGATAACTTAGAAGCTTTCTGAAAGTCACTTTGTGAATTTAACAAAAGACATCTTCCTTGTTGCTCTCAACACTTGGACAACTCCAAAAGTTTGAGAAGCTATATGGATGAGGATCAAATATATTTATTTTATTATAAAGTACATAAGTTCCTACATTCATTGAAAAACAGCAATAGAACATGGGCATTTAAGTAATATGTTATCAACATAAACATGAGCATAAAATGAGCTTTTTAAAGAACAAATGTTTAAAATCCATCAAAATGAGTTTCTAAGAATAAAAATTTTCACTGAAGCTTTTTCCATTTCCAGAACAGTTTCAACCATTTCTCCTGTGCTGAACCTAGTTCAAACAAGCAATGGCATGTGGAGATGTTGATCGTTGTCGGTGGGAGGGTGGGAGGGGGACAGTAACCACCTGATGTTAAAGTTCTGGATAGCTGAGGATGGGAAGATGGGTCAATGTCAAAGGTATTCCCCTGGCCTGGACTTCAAGAAGGCAGAAGCTATAAGAAGAGTGAACAGACAGGCAGGGAAGTCCATTGCCTGCATTTCCAAATAGAAAAAGGCACTTTCTTAAGAGTCCTTTGTTTAATCAACAAATATTTACAAAGTGTCCAGCTATTAGCCAGCCACTGTGTTTATAAAGAACATAAGCTGGAGCTGCTCTTTGGGGTTGCTCCCAGTACAGGGAGGGAAGCCAGATATCCAAAGAGAGCCATGGAGGCTGTGGGGAGGCACTACACTAACCAGCAGAGCTTGTTTTCCCCTCTGCAGCTCTGCTCCCTGTGCAGAAACCCTCCCATGGGTCCCACCCCATTTAAACTGCTCATCCACCTCTGGTCTCCATCCCATTTCCCTGTTGGACACTCTTCACAGTGCATATGGCTATGTGAAAATATCTGTTTAGTCATTTCTATGCAAAGCTTACAGTAAATGTCATGAAAGAGAGCTCCATCTTTTCTACCTTATTCAAGGCTGAGACAAGAACAGGACTTGGAAAATTCATATATTCATTCATTCAATATATATTTAAAGCATTTACTAGTACCAAGCACTAATGTAGGCCCTTAGGGATAGATCAAGGAGCCAAAAAAGAAAAAAAAGTTCCCTTTCTCCATGGAGTTTACTTGAAGGTTGAACGATGACAACAAGGAATATCTTTCTATGAATAATCTTCATAACATTGACTGTTCACAACTCTACGAGATAGGTCTGACTGTAGTCCTCTTTATAGGTGAGAAAACCCAGACCCGGAGAGGTCAAGAAACTTGTTTAAGGATAAGTGTAAATGGTGAAGTAAAGGTCTGTACTCAGGGAGTCTGGTTCTAAAGCTCAATAGCTTAACTATTCTGCTAGAATACCTCTTGTTTATATATACACAGTACATGTGCAATAAATATTATTGAAAAAATGGAAGAGCCGAAGGACAAGGACATCACTAGGGAGCTGTGGGGGTGGGAGAGGTAAGGAGCTTCACAGAGAAAGTGATACCTGCTGAATCTTGAAAGCTCAGAGTTCAAAGCATGGAAGAAAGGTAAGTGAGGGTTGGAGTGTGGGTATGATCACAAACAGCAACAAACATTATGACTGGTCTATAAAGGAGCAGGACAGAAGAGGCCCAAATAACAGAAGATGACTTATTGGGAAGAGACTCATGTGACCTGTTAGGTAGTTTGAACTTGGTCCTAAAGGTACTAACAAGGGAGAGGCGCTTAAGAATGAATTCTGATTCCACAAGAAAAAAATTCTGAGGGGAAAAAAGGGAATACAGGATTCAAAGGGACCCAAGGTGGCTGAAATGGTATTACCAAGATACTCAGAATTAAAAGGCCATGACCAAGAAGTGTAAGTAAGAACTGGAATAAAGCAGCACCACATTCTCTTCCAACTGTGAGATTTTATTACACATCTCTGCTGCTATGTATTAACTTTTCATTAAACTGAATTGTCAAATCCCCTCTTCCAGTTCCTCTTGGCTTCAGGGACCTCAATAGATTTAATGGCAATAAACTCATGATGACAGTTCTAAGATGTGCGATTATTAGCTCGTTACCTTTCAAACAGATTTTTGAGAAGACGGCTGTTCCTCTTATCACAGAGGCACAGAAAACAAGCAGACTAAGATCTCTCTCCTGAAGGTGGATAAGTGGTGATCTCATAAAATAAGGGGAAGACTCAGGAATGTTCCCATGGGCTCCAGTGCAGGCACTCAGGGAATTGAGTTTGCAACTTGTAATGGATAGTTTCTTTCTTTCTTTCTTTCTTTCTTTCTTTTATTTTTAAAGATTTTAAAAATTCATTGTTTTTTAGAGGGAAGGGCAGGGAGGGCAGAAGGAAGGGAGAGAGACATCAATGTATGGTTGCCTTTTACCTGCCTCCAGCTAAGGACCTGGCTGGAGACCTGGCTTGCAACCTGGTTAAATGCCCTGGCTGGGAATCAAACCAGCGACCTTTGGGTTTGCAGGCCAGCACCTTATCCACTGAGCCACCAGCCAGGTGGATAGTTTCTTAATCAGCAACACCTTCTGTTTTGTGCATCCCTTCTTCTGTAGTGCCTAGCATAGTGCCGACACAGTTCAGATGCTCAATAAGCGTAGGTTACGTGAGACTAATACAAAGAATATAGACTGAACCACATCATTGTGGCTGAGTCCTACAACATCCCCTCCCTCTCAATAACGAGGAAAGTCATGTTTCTTCTGAGGGTAGAAATGGTGGGAGGAACCTAGAAATGCATTCCACATTCTTTGCAAAGCCCTAATACTAAAGGGAACAGAAGCAAATGGCGCTATATCGGGTTTGCGTCTATAATCATCAAAACACACTTAGGAGCCAGAGCAATATATTAGAAAATCTGGTTTTTGCCCTAATTGTATCTGCTGTGGAAAAGTACTCTGGTGGACCTCACATTCTTTTCTTGCTCTCTGGAATTCTCCTACAAATCATCCCAGGCTCTAGACTTCATCTCTAAAGTTTAGATTGGGAAGAAATGGCTAATTTATGTCTAGGTTTCCAGTTTTAGATACTGTTTCTCTTAACATTTTCCCAAGCATAAAGAAAAACCAGGCCTGTACCCTCATGGAGTTTGCAGTTTGGAAAGAGGCTGAGAAGGTGGGTGTACATGGTAATGAAATAATAAGATCACAGATACTCATTTTATTGCACTTCACAAGTATCAATCACTTTTTGTTTTTTTAACAAATTGAAGGCAGGGCCCTCCACCTAAAAAAAATAATTATGACTCTGTTTAGGTGGTCTGGAACCTAAGTGCATTATCTCTGAGATGTGACTGGAGTTCCATCTGACTATCAATCTCAGCTACTGGCTACAATGGATGCTAAAACAATCACCTAGCCAACCTTCTGTTCTGATAAGGCAAGTTCCAGTGATCTGGAAAGACTATGGAAAAAATGCCCCTTGGAATGTTTAAGAAAATCTCAATATTTGAAGTGAATTCTTCAGCTATGCACAGTTCCCTTTCATGATAGGATTGATAAATTAGATCCAAAGGAACAAATGACTTTCTGTTGGAAAAGTACATGGGTTATTTTGTTCTGGGACTCTCTAAGTTTCAGGTGATAATGATATAGTTACCGGTAAATTATATGATTTAAGGGTTTCAACAGTGAAGTCTGAAATTAGTAACATATGACCTGTTAGCAGAGGGACTTCTGGGAAAAGCTGTAAAAAATGAATTATTTGGAAAGTTTGGTGCAAGTCTGAGCTGTTCAAGAAGCAACTGCTTCGGTCATTTCAGAACTGCCTCGCTCCCCTTTCCTACTTTGGCTGGGACCAGGAGCCGGACGGCCAAGGCTGGATTTCTAACCTTCCTTTGAAACTACTGCTTATGGAAAATGTTATTTCAGGCAATAGACTTAAAATCTGTTTCTTTCTTTCTTTCTTCTTTTTCCCCAAGCCAGGATTCTACTTATTTTCCACTTTGATTTATAGCAAGATTGGACTTGTTTGGAATAAAATACAACATTAAAAACTAACATCAAAGCCATTCCTTCTGAACAGTGCATCCTGGGGACAAGGTTTACAAAAAAGAAAAAAAAAATAAGAAAAACAAAATGTTCATAAGGTTCATAACATAAACTACATTATAAAGACATTTACCAGAGCCTGTATCCCCCCCCCTCCAAATAATTAGCTAGATTACTGTTTAAGAATCTGTAATTTCCAGTAAGTGAACTATTTTTTCTATATATTAAGAAACCACGACATTCTGGTTTTAATTCTAACAATCTATCTAATTAAAGGCAGGACAAACAGATTCCCTCTGAAAGTCTTTACTTCGTATTTCATGGTCAAACTCCTTTCCTCTAGTTCTTGAGTTCACCTTTATCTGTACTGTCAAGCCAAGAAAAAATGATGACAACCTGACTTCTCTGGTTTTCCAAAAGAATAGGGGCCGCTTTTGCAATTGACTCGCCAGCTGTTAGCATCAGTTGGGTGAGCTTTCAGGACGCAATAGTCTGAAATATCACAAAATCTTATATATATCTATAACTTTTATACACACATACACGCACACACAAGCAAGCGTCGAATGTCCTCTTTTTCTTGGTGCACGCAGCAAATTCTCAGAACCAACAAAAAAAGAGAATGGAGGTGTCACCCGTCTCTACTGGCAGGCATCCTTGTGGCTGCCAGCTCCTGCCCTCCCATCTGTTCCCTCAGATGCCCAGCAGAGGAGTCGAGGGAACCACCGATGGGCGCACCAGCCGCGGTCGCCCGGTCGGGTCCGACCCGCGAGGGGGCGCCCAGCTCTTCTGTGCGAGGACTTGGGGGCGGGGTCAGAGAGGAAAGCGCTAGTGCCCACCTTGATCGCAGGTGCCCTTGCTGACCTGGGTGATGGCCTTCTCCCCGCGGCTCTCGGCCCTCAAGCTGGCAGCGCGCAGCTGGCACGCGCTGGGGTAGGTCTTGCCGTCGCTGCCGCACACCGGGTAGCGGTTCTTGCACATGCACACGCCGCTCACCCCCGCGCCGCCGGCTGCTGCCCCGGCTTTACCCTTCCGCCTCTTGCGGCTCTTCACACACTCCATGCCGGGCGCGCAGTACCCCCTGCCGGCGCCGCCGCCCCCGCAGGGCTCGCCCTCCCCACGGGCGCATATCGGGCAGCAGCCGCACGCGTCGCGGGTCTCGCCCAGGGGACAGCCCCGCGGGGGCAAGGGCGGGCAGGAGGCCGGCTCGCAGGGACCGCAGACGTCGGAAGAGGAGGAAGAGGAGAGGGGCAGGAGCAGGAGCAGTAGCCCGGCGGCGCCGAAGAGCAGGGCGCGCAGCGGCGACCGCTCCATGATGGGGCACAGTGGCGGCGGCAGAGGGAGCGCGAGTGAACAGGGACCTGCTGGCCCGCGCCTTAAATGCGCCTCCCCCCTCCCGGCCTTGGTTGCGCCGCGGGAACCACACCCGGGGGCGGTGAAGGCGCAGCCGCCCCGCCCGGGACTGCCCGGCTCCAGCGCGCTCTTGCCGGCGGGGAAGGGTGGGGCACCCGCGCCGCCCCGGTGCTCCGGCTCAGGCCTGCTGAGCTTGTCTTCAGCCCCAGGCGCACCCCGCCGGCCCCTGCTCAGCCTCCTGCTCCTTGGCCCGCGGACTGCGCCCTAATTCCTCGTAGATCGCCTCCCTTACACTCTGAATCCTCAGCTTTCCCAGCCAGATATTTGTATTAACAGCAGCGACTTTGGACGGACTCAGTGTTTAATGTATTAACTTCTCCGTGGGTCCGGGAAACCTGAGCTCTCATTACCCTGTGATTCCTTTACCAATCCCACGTCGGGGTTTTAAATCCCCGTGGGCCACGGGCTCCATGTGGTCTCAAGTGCCGGGCTAAAAGGGGTAAATCCTTGCCAACCACTACTCTTTTTGGAACCTCATGACTGCCTCCTCCCCTTCTGCTTTCTTATATCAAGGGAAGTTCTAAGTGTGAGTACTGGAATACATCCATGTGAGAGCTGTGCTGTTGTTTTAAGTTCGTACTCCATCAACTGTGTTAGACCTCCATCACACCTCTCCGGAGAACTGAGCTGGGGGGCCAATGAGGACCCCAGTTTTCACTGCTAATCCGATGAGGTTTTTGATATAAGCGACCGACAACTCCTCCTTGCTCTTTCTGCAAACAACTCTACAAACTCAGTTTGAAAGCCTCTTTTTTCAAGAAATCGGTCCTTCAAACTCCTCTTATCCAAAACTTAAGTTGTTTCTATTTTTTAAATAGAATGTAAAACCGTGCGGTGTGCAGGATTGTGTGTGCCACATTTTAGTTCTTTTTTCCTTAGTATAAATCCAAGGATTTACAGGATTTTGAGCTAACTCAGTATGGTTCACAATGCTGTCAGCAATGTATAGATGTCACTCAACAGAGTCTTTCTCCAAGTATTGTTGTAAACGTCTTTTTAAAAATTAAATAATCACAACACTGAAAGAATAAAAAAAGAAAAACCCAAGCACCGTTCTATTCAGAAAGCCTGGTACTGCTTTTTGGCTTCTTTCTAACATATTCTAGAGAAGTGGTAATTTTTTTTGGTAAATGTCATATGTTAACATGACAGTTGTTCAAAAATAAGGAAAACTCTTTAGAACAGAATTTTCCTAAATATTTTTGCTTTTGTCCCACAGTAAAAGATACTGTTCACAATCCCAAATTGAAACAAATACAGATTGTATTTTCTATTCTATTCTATTTCAATGTTATGAATTTGCTGGTCAAAGTCCACTAAACTGGTTTCATGACCTACTAGGTTCCGCAGCAGCTAGCTGTTAGACCGAACACCCTAATGCAACTAGTTAGTGTGCTTGAGGGGCCAGGTCAGGACATACCAACTTGTGGGGGTGGGGGTGGGGGGAGTGAGCTGGAAGGGAAGACAGACAATAAAGATGCTTCTCAAGTCAGTCTGGGCCCTGCTGCCAGAAAAGACCTCAGGCTCTACAAATTGAATGTGTGTGTGTGTGTGTGTGTGTGTGTGTGTAAGGGGCATAGGGGCACTGT
This sequence comes from Noctilio leporinus, assembly GCA_004026585.1. Lineage (NCBI taxonomy): Eukaryota > Metazoa > Chordata > Mammalia > Chiroptera > Noctilionidae > Noctilio > Noctilio leporinus. The sequence continues at coordinate 57,364 of PVIW01001718.1, forward strand.
CAGCAACTGCCCCATTAATAGCTGCTCCCCACACTGTTTTTAAACTGCGTGGAACCCAGCAGTAAGAGCACAAACTGGGGGGCCACTAGAACCCCTTTGGGGGGGCCTCACTGAGCAGCAAGCAGAAGAGTAAGTGGAGTCCTCATCACTGAAGGGGTTGCCCTGGCTGTGTGATAGTGCCAATCCCGAGGACTTGAAAATAGGAAGAGGATGGTCTCCTTCCTAGAAGGAAGGAGTTCTTTGATGACTCCTTTCTCCCAAACAAGAGACATTGTCCCCATTCAGCTTCAGCACTAGTGAGAAGATCCTGGATGTGGAGACGGATTGTGTTGTCTGCAAATAGAATTTTACTTCTTCCTGTTTAATCTAGATGGCCTTTCTTTCTTTTTCTCGCCTAATTGCCCGGGTTAGAACCTCCAGTATAATGTGGAATAGAAGTGACAAGAGTGGGTATCCTTGTTTTATTCAATACCTTGGAGGGAAAGCTTTCAGTCTTGCACCATTAAGTGTGGTGTTACCTGTGGCTTCTTTAGAAATGGTCTTATGAGGTTGAGGAAATGCCTTTCTATTCCCAGTTGAAGTACTTTTATCTTGAAGAGGTGTTGGATTTTGTCAAATGCCTTTTTTTGGTTTGTTTGTTTTTGCATCTATTAAGATGATGTATTTTGTTCTATTGATATGGGTACTATAGTAATTGACTTTTGAATGTTAAGTCAAACTTGTATTCCTGGGATAAATTACACTTGGCCATGATGTGTAACACTTTAAAAAATATGTGTTTCTGGATTTGATTTGCTAATATTTTGTGAAGACTTTTGCATCTGTATTCAAAGAAGGTATTGGACTGGAGTTTTCTTGTGACGTCTTTGGCTTTTGGTATCAAGATAAAAGTGGCCTCATAGAATGAGTTAGGAAGTATTCCTCTATTTTCTTTTTTGGGGGAAGAGTTTGTGAAGAATTGGTGTTAATTCTTTTAATGTTTAGTAGGCTTGACCAGTGAAGCCATCTGGGTCGGGGTTTGCTTCATGGTAAGTGTTTTGGTGACTACATCAATCTTTTCACTTGTCATAGGTATGCATTAGTTTGTTGGGAATACATAACAAAAAAAGCACAGATCAGGTGGCTTACGTCACAGAAATTTATTTTCTCACAGTTGTGAAGGCTGCAGGTGCAAGATCAAGGTGCCAGCCAAGTTGATCTCCTCTGAGGGCCATGAAGGCAAAGACCCTCTCCCCAGTTCAAGCACGGTGCCACCACAAAATGCTAAGCACTTTTCACTCTCACTAAACAAGACTGCTACTTTACCAACCATAGCTTTCTATTGGTTGAGTCTTAAGATTTATTAAGGATCATCATAGAATTGTCCCCATTCAGAGTGAGCTCCTGCTTCTTTAGACCTTCCTCCAAATTACTCAGTCAAAGCCCAAGCCCTGTAATGGGCTCTTTCTGACACCCTCTTCCTGCATTCCTTGGGGAGTCCATTCCCCCTTGCTACGCTGAGTAATACACCTAACTCATTTGACTACAGTGTATTCCTGATAGTCTTTGGGTGAAGACACATGAGAGATCTGCCTTCTCGCTCCTCCAGCTCAACATTCCTCCACTCCAACCAACGGTGCACTCCAAAACCCTTTGCGGATAGTCCTCGCACCTTTGCAAGCACTCTTGTAGGGAGGATGTTACCAAAACTTCTCAGGCCAGCCAACTTTAGTGGCATCTGTGGAACACCCATGGTTCCATGCAGCCTGCCCTGCTCTGTTCTTCTGTGCCCTGCCTCTCCAGCAGATGTCTGATTGGAGAATGGAATGTTGTAGTTTGTGATGCAAACAGTACAAGTATGTTGGTTTCTCCCTGTTCACTTGGCTCTTTGGGTGGGAGTGGGAGGTAGGGGAGGAGAAACCCCATGCATCCTCTATGGTGTTCTCACCCCCAACCTGTGAGTATAGAGTGGGGTTTAGTGTGCCAGGGGTGGGGGTGATTGTGGTAGGGCCACTTAACACTGAGGAACACTCTGCTCTAGTTATTGGTGGCTCTTTTTAAGAATGTGGAAACATACAGGCACCTCTACTTTTGGGTTGCGTATCCTAGTGCCAATTCCTGGCAAGGGAAACATTGTTCTTTTAAGAAGTTGTTATGGTAGTTATTTATCATCTTTAGCATTACCACATTTTCTTCTCCTCTCCCTCCTCCTTCATCATCATCAGTAAGGAGATAGTGGTGGAGTAAGGTGTGGATGATCACCTGAGCTCTGATACACAGCATGGGGAAAGGAATGAAGCCAGCAGAAATCATTTTGGCACATTCCAGCAGCCAGAAGTCCTACACAGGTGAAGTAAGGTTTGTAGGGAGAGAAATGAGCCTAGAGATAGGGCAGATGCCCGATGACTGAGGACTTTTCACACCAGGCCCAGGACCTTGGCCCAAGTTACAGGTGGCCGTGAGTGATTGAAGGATGCAGGAAAGAGAGGCAAGATCGGGTTTGCAATGTAGGAAGGTCAACAGAAAAGGGGGATGGATTCTAACAGGGATGGAATGTAATTTTCACAGTGCAGGAGCTACCCATAGTCTATGCAATGTTTTTATGTGAGTTAGGAAAAAGCACCCCTCACTGGGCAGATGCAGGGCAAGCAGGTGGTGCTGTTATGCCTCTTCCTTCTGGGAGGAGGACCCAGCCCAGCATGAATTTCAGCCTCACTCGTTTCCTGGGCTGGGCGCCCTGGTGCGCTGTGCAAACTATAGACTTATAGCGAAGCCCAACCTGGTGCCAATATGCTGTCTGGTGCAGAATTAGCACTCAATTAAAATTTTGAAAAGCTGAAGGGATGAAAGGGACTATCAGTTGGGTAGCTACTTCCAGCTACTATTGCCAACTACTGCATCATCTATGGGAATCATTGAGGGCTTGAAGTGAGTTGTGGCGATGGGAATGGGGGAAATGGACCGTATTAGTCGTTGTCCATCCTGGACACTTTTGTCCATAATTATGTTGGGACAACAGGCATAGATCAATATTATCCTGGACAATAGGGACCTAATGATCACCATAAACAGAAGGGGAAAGATGGATGAGAGATCTTTATGAAAGAAAATATTATAGGCCTTGGAAATTATCTGAGAGGAAGCCAAGAGAAAGAGAAACCTTAGCTTTTTTTTTTTTTGCATGGGAGACGGGCTGAGAGCTGCTGTTAAAGCAGGTTTGTGTTGGGGGAAAGTGACAAGCTGGATTTTGGATGTGTTAATTTCTTTACAAAACCAGGTCCATTCCTTTTGGATGCTTCTAGAAAGGGAAGAGGTACCTTAGTGATCACAGCATATTATAGAGACCTTAGACCTTGCTGGACATTTGACCTAGAATCAGTCCTTGATAATTGCTCTTTCATTATATGTGAAAGTCCCTCAATGATAAAATCTCATTGTGTAATAAGGGACAGAAACTGATTTCTTAACAGCATTCTTATCTGATCTTTTAGAAGAGTTACAGCCAAGCAGGGAAATAGATAATGATATAAGTGAAAAGGCATTAATAGCCTATAAAATTCAATATTTAGAGACACAGAATTTGAAGGACTGTCTGGGGGTCATTCAGAGCCAGGTGACACTGGAACATGCTGTTAGCCCCAATCATTAGTCATCAGGGTGCAGAGCTACCTGAAGAACTTAGAGGTCATCAAGGAAGATGGTTTCTCTTGCATTCTGCTCTATTATTTGACAGCTTTTCAAGGTTTCAGAAGGTCACTGAGTAATTGATAAGCCAACTTCCAAATACACACAGTTGTACTTAAATTGACACTCTAATCCTCACTATGCCATATATATCATGGAAGGCTTTTAAACCTCTAGGAGTTTCATTTCCTGGCTTCAAAATCATTATTTTCCACTTTAATTCTGAACTAACACAGACTCTTACATTTACATTTTCCTATAAAAAGCATTGCTTTTTTTTTTTTTTTTTTTCTGTGACAACAAGTAAAAAGAAATCTCTTTGGGCTATTCCATAATTAGGCTCCATCCTTTTGTGTTATGGGGGAAATGATATGATCATTTGGTGGTAAATGATGCAGTGCCCCCGTATTAATCTTCCAGTTGCCTGATTGCATAATTCACCTTGGCAAAGGAGAAGGGAAAAAAAAAAAAAAAAACAACCCAAAGCATTGCTCCTCACCATTATAAGAGGCCTAGAAGAACAAAGCAGGGTGAATGAAATATTTTCAGGGAATAAGCTGTTGTCATAAACTTAACTGAGTGTGATACTTTGTGCGCATGAAGGGTTCCATGGGTGTCTGAAAGTTTATGTCTATCCTGAGATTTCTCCCCTTCTGAACAGATCATCAGCATGTCAGAGTGCTGGGTCACAAACCCATAAACTGATGCTTAAAAAAAAAAAAAGCTTGTTAAGGGATTAAAATAACAATGACTCCTTTCAGTGACGTTAAAGATTTATTTTTTAAAAAGTGATAATGAAATGACTTGTTGCTTTATTTACCCTTGGCTGGTGTGTCTGCCTCTTTGGTGAGTAAGAAGCCAATTCCAGGATTGTCACTTCAATAGCTGTCAAGCCTCAGATCCAAACTCAAGCCACACCCCTCGTATGTGCCTTCTTATAGCATTGATTGATGTTTAATAAAAATGCTTGTTTTTTTTTCTACCAGAAATGATGGTGTGCCAGAGCAGCAAGAATGTGTGGGCCCTCGGCAAGCTCTGTCAGAGCAGTGTGTGGTCCAGGGCCTCAGGAATTCCCGGGACAGGCTTTCATACAGCAGGGGAACCCAGTGGGGGCTTGCTCAGCTTTCAAGGTAGGAAGGAGACCCAACTGAACTGGGCCAGGGGGTGTGCAGAGGGAGTGTTCAGAGGGGCTTTGTGGTGGCAAGGAGGCCTACATGGGAACCCTTCTACCTCTTTAGCCATGGCAAGGAAGGGATAGACATTCATAAGTCCAGGCAATTGGCTTAATGGGGGAAAGTGATGCTTTCCAGCTTCATGTACCTCCCAACACCCATCTTGCTAAAAATCTTAGCACACTCTTAATGTAATTCTGCACCAATAGCATTTGCAAGAGGCTCACTGGGGACCGAAAAAAGTTATTCTCAAGTATAACGGCATCCAACCAATGAGAACATAAAGAATTCTTAATCTGGGCATCTTGAGGCAGCTCTGGTCAATGGAGGGTTTATGCCTAAATAAATACTGTTGATTTACTAGCCCAGTTTGATAGGAATGACAGGCTTTTTACAATTTTATTTATAATAAAGCACTTTAAAAACATGTACTTTGGCTGCATCCTTGACTTTTTCCCATTGACCTTCCTGAAATGCCAGACCAAAATACTTCCCCGTTCGCTGGATGTGCTTATGTAGTACGTATGCTCTTTGGAATGCTCTAGAGAAACTGAGCATTTACCTCATTCCTAAGCTCAGGGTCACATCCTGAACCTGAAAAGCTCAGGGGAGGCCTGCTCGGAGGGCCTTACTAACTGAACATTAAAATTCCTAAGTAAAAGCAGGTCATGGCAGGTAGTCAGGTTCTAGACCTGTAGCTTCCTTGGCAAAGGTCGACATTTATCTTAAAGTGCCCGTCTATTATTTTGTTTTGTTTTGTTTTGTTTTGCACCTAAGATAACCTTTGAAATGTCAGAATAATCTTTTCCAGACTGCTCATCTCTCCCCCCACTGCCCCTGGCACCCAGCACAGGATCACTCATTCTCTCCTCTCTGACCCCAAAGCATTCTTGCTCATGCTTTTGCTCTGGCATTGCTGTCTGCCGGAAGAGCTTTCTCCGTTCCTCGGGTCTGGCAGAGGAGCTCCTCCTGGTGCATTTTCTATCTTAGATTTACTACATGACATCTAACTAGTCCCCAGACTGAGCAATCTCAGGGTAATGACTAGATTTAAAAAGTGGTTTACTATCCCTGGCTGGTAATGCAGTGGATAAGGTACTGGCTTGTGAACCAGTCACTGGTTCGATTCCCAGCCAGGTCTCCAGCCAGGTCCGTGACTGGGGGCAGGTGAAAGGCAACTATACATTGATGTTTCTCTCCCTCTCCTCCTCTCTCCCTTCCTCTCTCTCTGGAAATAAATAATAAAATCTTTTTTAAAAAAGGGGTTTACTATTGCTCTATCTCTAGCATTCAGCCCAACGGGTGTATGTATGCATTCATGCATGAAAAAATGAATGAGTGAGTGATTTCTCTATTCCTCTCCATTGCCAAACTCTGTTGTCGAAGACACCTTAATTGCCCTATAATCTTCAGTGGTTGTTGATGTATGTGCTATAGGGAGGGGGATTCCCTTTCTTTTCTGATTTCAGTTTCCAGCACTTGCTAATTATATGACCTTGAGTAAGTAACTTAAACGTTCTGTGCTTCAATGTTCTCATCTGTAATATAATATAAGAATAAAAGTAGCACCTTCACCAGGTTGTAGGGGCATTCTATGAGCTAACACACCTAGAATACTTGGAATAACGCTTGGTGAGTAACTCTCAATAAATGTTATTATTGAATTATTGCCTGTAATTTGCTTGATATTTTCACAGGATCATGAAAGCAACAATGTTTGACAGAATTAATTAATAGAATAAAATAGATCCCTTGTTGGACCTTCCCCTCTCGCTAAGTCGAGGGAATGATGTAAACACAGCTTTATTTTCCTTCTTTGCTCTCCCTTCTGTTTCTCCTATGTCTTTGGAGGGACTCAGGATGTTGAGGAGGGTGGGTAGGTAGCTCTGCGGGTGGCCCTTAGGGTTGAATGGCTTTGGAGGCTGCACTTAGAATATTGGGGATAGCTGATGTTTGCCCTAAGTTTAAAAATCTTTTGATACTTTTACAAAGCCAAAAATTAAAGAAAGAAAAAAGTATATAGACACATGAATTTGAAGTGGTGACGAGACAAAAGGGAAACATGTTTGTGTCAGGCTAGTCCTTCTAGCCCAACCTGCACAGACTCGCAAGTCAGACCTCCGACGTCCCACCTGAGCTGACTGCAGACGGGAAAGTGCTGGGAGAAGAGTACTCTACCAAAAGCGCAGCCCCCTCTGCGCCCCGAAGCTCCTCAGTTTCACAATCGCTGCTTTAGCACCTGCTGATATTTGGGAGCCCTCTTTCTTCAACCTTAAAATAACCAATTAGGCAGAGGTTCTAAGGCATCAGTGGGTTTTTCTATTGCTCCTTAATTATCTGTCTCAAAGAATAGTAAATGACATAGGAATATACCCCATGCTGGTTTCAGCCCCTGCTCATAGGACACATTTTCCCCCCCAACAGGCTGAGGAGCTCTTGTCCTTCACTTTTAAGAGCAAAGTGGACACAGAGGGTTCAGCTTACTAACTGGGGCTGATTCAAAGGGGCTGGGGCTGTTTTATCCTCTTATATTATCTCCCATGCTGCAGAAGTGATGGTCAGTGTTAACCACCAATCTAAACCTTATTGCCCTGTTTGAAGTGGGTTCATGGTTAAGTCTTCCTTTGTTCTATATAGATCATTGAACAGCAAACCAGCCCAACTTTTGTGGAGAGAGGTGTCTCCCCGGAAGTTCACAAGAGGAAGTATTTGTGACCACAGGCGCAGTATTTGTTTTTTTTTTTTTCAAACTGGTGCATATAGATTTCAGTGTAACTTGCTTGATATTCGTAGGTTTTCAAGTCCATGTTTTCTTTTCAAGAGAAGAAGTATTATTAATTTAATAGTGGGGGTGGTCTGAAGAATTTGATCAAGCCGAGCCTCCATAAGAAAAGACAGTAGATACTTTAGAAATGTCCTGTCATTCTGGCCTTAATAATGCAGAAATGGTGGTTAGCTTAGTTTTCTATTGGTGCTTAACAAATTAACACAAGTTTAGCAACTTGAAGGATTGATTGGGGTCTCTGCTTAGGCTGAAATGCAAGTGTGGGCTGGATTGGGTTCTTATCTGGAGGGTCTGGGGGAAGAATCACTTCCATGATCACTCACGTTGTTGGCAGAATTTACTTTCTGTGGTTGTAGGACCACTTTCTTACTGGCTGTTAGCTGGACAGCTCTCTGGTCCTTGCATGTGACCCTCTCCATCTTCAAAGCCAGAAAGAGCATGGTGGAATCTTTTAAGCAGCTCAAATCTCTGACTTCCTCTTCTGCCATTAACCAGAGAATACTCTCTGCCTTTCAAGGGTTCATGCAATTAGACTAGGCCCACCTGGATCATCCTCTTTTGATGAAATCCAAGTCAGTTGATCAGTAATAATATGCCTGAAATAATATACCTTTTCTTGCCACCTCATGTGGCATAATTATGGACATGATATCTCATCATATTTACAGTCCAGGAAATTAGGGTAGAGAGTCTGGGAAGGTCAGTTTAGAATTCAGCTTATTAAAATGGTCTCATATTGTCTTCTGAAATTGACTGTCATTGAAGCCGAGGTTGGCGATGCTCTTTCTTGAGTATGCACCTCTCAGTTTGTTGCCTAAGTTCTATAACTTAAACAGTGTAATTTGCCCTGTGGTTCAAAGAGGGATACCTGTCTTCCAGGCACTTATTCCTTGTTTCATCTGTTGGTTTTGGACTTTGGGTTTGGTATTTCAAGTGCCCATCTTTGCCTGGACTACACAAGGAGAGAAATGAGAAGCAGAACACAGCCAACAGGCCTCCAGACCTGAGTGTTTATAATGTTACAATAAAATAAGAAATTGCTGCTACATTCATAGAACAACAATTATCTCATTATATAACTTCTCAGACCTTGGTTTAGCCGTTATGAAAGATGTTTAGTTGAAGAACATCTGGTGGTGTTTTCAATTAAATATTATACCACTAAACTTTGATTAAAAACTGATTTAAAAATGTAATAGCCTCCTTATTTAGAAGATGGCTAAATGCAAAAAGAAAAATGTCACTTATTTAAATTGCTTTCCCCCCTTCCTTATAGCTCTATTTTAACCAGATTCCCATTAATGACTGTTTAAAATCCATACCATTTTGGATACAGTAAATCTAGAAGCATAAATAAGATTACCATACCAATACTGCTGTTCTCACTCTTTTACTGTTGATACCTCATTTTATTTTTATGCTTTAATTAAATTGAGTATATTTTATGTTTTAGTTTGCTTTAAAACGACTACAGTGCATATAATTGACACTATTTCATCTTTGTTAGAAAATGCTAACTTGAATTAAACATACTAGTTCCATTTCCTTTTACATTTAATCTGTGTAGAAGACAGAAAAAATATGAACTGTATTTCTTTTCCAAGTTACTGTGATAGATGAAAATAACTGATCCCCTAAGTAATTACTAATAAAGACTGAGATGAAATGTTTACCATCAAGCATAACTCATATCTATATAAAAATAGATATTTAGTGATATGAAGTAATTTTATTTAGTAATTTTTCCCAAGTGGTGTGTAACAAATAATAAACATGTTATTGTTATTGCATGTACTGTATGTAAAGCATAAATCTTCAAGCACATATCTTAATATATTTTATTATGTCATGTTTAGTCCAAGAATTTTGAGTGGGGGCATGATATTTATGCCATATTTCTATGGTGCAGAGCTCAGCAAACTTTTTGGTAAAGGGCCACATAGAAATATTTTCAACCTTCTAGGCTATATGATGTTGAAACTATACAATTCTATTTTTGTAGTATGGTAGAAGCCATAAATGAATGTGCTATGTTCCAATAAAACTTTATTTGTGGAAACCAATAGTGAGCCAGGTTTGAGTCTTGGGCCATAGTTTGATGACCCCTGCTGCCAAGTGTAGTGACTAGACACTGGCTAATGTTGACAGCTGAGAAAAAAATCAATAGTTCAGTTCATGGATTAGGATCCTGATTAGGTTACTTTTGTTATAAATTTTCTTTTGTTTATTTGTCTTGTAAGAGTTTGTCTAAATTTCATCTGTTGATTCCCACATTGGAATTTCTTCCTAAATCTATTTTCTAGTTGTAACCAAGGGTCATTAATATTTTCACAGGCATCAATTAAGTTAACAAATAATTATCCTGAAGAAAATGTGCTCTTTTCTCTTTTTTAGCAGCTCACACTCTACAACATGTTTATCTTGGCTCAGTTAGGTCAGACTTTGCAGTCTCTCAGCTTCACACCATTGGTTTTGAGATTTCATGCCATTGCATTTTAGATTAGTTTTGGGAGGCAAGAGGGTCAAGTACAGTGAAAAGGCCAGGAAGTGTTTCTTTAATGGAACTTGGGAAATGGATAGTATGATTTTGCTAATAAATAAAAACCCAGAAGGACATTTCTCCTTGTCTTTTGTGCTGAATAATGATGTTTTTTCCCCTCACATACAGATATGCCTGAAAAATGTGGTGGATGGTTGGCCCAGATTCACGTGCTGTTCCCACAGTGCTTTTCATCCATTGCTTTCTGTAGGCACAGCATTCTTATTCAAAAGCAGTTACTGAGTTCTCTGTGACTTGCTTTGTGGCAAAATAGCTGCCTTCTGGTCTGTAGTTGCTGACACAGATGTCACTTATCAAGGGCATATTGCCTCAATGAAAAGTCAGGGTCTGGACAACGTTAATTTTCAGAGAGGTGTATGTGTGGCCTTGCTAAGCAACTTGCTTATAAAACTGGGCTCAGGTGGCCCTTGCAGAAACAAAGCCATCCTTTGCCTTAACGCACGGTGGTTTTGTCACTTAGGCAACATTGCCTTACATGCTTAAACCACAGAGTATTAAATATCACTCTGCAGTGGCTTGTCAAGAGGCAGGGTGGGCCTCAATAATACTTACACCCACCATTTCACTGAAGGTCTATTCTAGGAATTTCTAACATGTTTTATCTGATCCTTACAATAATCTTATGAGGTAGGAATGGTTAGCATTGTTTTATTTGTATGGAGAGGGAGGCTCAGAGAGTTTAAGTGACTTGCAGAAGTTGGTGGAACTGGTAAAGGGTGGAGCTGGGACCCAATGTCAGCCCATTTGAGAACCAGGACCCTCATCTTACTTTTGGGGTGCATGTTTTCATGTAGCACTCAATGGCCATGTTTTGTCTCAGAGTGATTAAGTCACAGTCTCCAGAGTGGGGTCTGGATGTGGATATTTTCCGAAAGCACCCCAGGTGGCATGAACATATAGCCAAAGTTGATAACCATTGATTCAAGGATAAAATCTAGTGACAGCTGGCAGTATTTGGATGGGGATTGGACTTATCCAAGTTGCTAAATGGGCAAAATGTATTTGAATGACCTTCGCTGCCTCTTTCCATGTCATTCTGCGCTGCCACATCACCCTGATGGCCTTCTTTAGCAACTTGTGCCCTCTGTATGACTGCCCTCACAGCAGCCTCACGTGTCTAGTTTGTGTGTCACTCTCTAGCCCCATCTTGCTGTGAATATGACAGCAAGGGGTTTTTGTGGGAGCATTTTATTATCTGATTCTTAACCTTTCTCTTGGAAAGAAGCCTGGAGTAAGTCCCTAACAACATGATTCCTGGGCTTGAGGAAAGGAGTGACTAATTCAGAATGACAGAATCTGGGAAGGGGTGAAATCTGAGAATTCTGAAACGAGGTCATAACATCTATAGACTGTCAGAGGGCTCTGGGCTTAGCTGCTGTAGAAACAAGAAATGCAAGGTGACCTAAAAAGTTCCAAGTGCCTAATTTGAGCCAGGTGTCTTCATAGCGAGTGGCCCATGGGGATGAGGTAGAGAATGGGTTGTATACACACTTGGGTACACACGCATGTAGCGGGAGTGACTTCGCAAAGGTGGGGAGTTCCCTCTGAGGCAGGTTTCAGTATCTTCTTCACCCAGGCCTCCCTCTATAAGCCCAGCACTCCCTGCTTCCATGGAAAGAACAGTCTTATGACCACCCCCTTCCCCCTTGACTGGGCTAGTTGGACAAAGGATGGTTCCCAGAATTAAATGCACAAGTACCCTTGCTGGCTAGAGAACCTATGAGATGATCTTTCCTAGGAATTTAAACCAATAGTCCCAGAAATTTCATGACAGAGGGCCCTGGGTGTGAAAGATCATGCATTTACTGAGTGTTCTCTGTCTCAGGTCCTATGGCAGTGGTGACATACAAGACCAAAGTCCTGCTGACACCAAGCTTACATTAAAGTGGGGGATGAACAAGCAAATACGTAAGTAAATTTCATGTGGTAATTGTCTTAGTACCATAGACTAGGTGGCTTATGAAAAACAGAAATTGAGTCCTAGGGGCTGGAGGTTCCAGGTCAGAGTGCTGCTGTGGTTGGATTCTGGTACAGGCGTGCGTCCTGGTTAGCAGACAGCCAACCTTTCGTAGCAGCCTGACTAGCAGAAGGGAGCTGGGTAGCTCTCTTGCATCACCTTATAAGGGCACTAATCCCATTCATGAAGGCTCTACCCTGTGAGCTAATTATATTCTAAAAACCCCACATCCCAATAACATCTCAGTGGGGATTTGGTTTCAACATATGAATTTTGGGGGGACACGAATATTTGGTCGGTCGCAGTAATTAAGGATAGAATGATAAACAGGGTCACCAAAAAGGTGACAGAGCCTGGTGGGCATGGGGGTCACAGCAGTCAGGGAGGAAAATGGAGGTTGGCGGAGAGGAAGTGAGGAAACTAGAGGTGGGAGGGGCTGTGAGGGCCCAGAAATGGAGAGGGAGGGAGCCATGGGTGGTTTCTGGTTTCTTTGAGCCCTAGAGCAATATCCTCCCTTTCCTGCCTTGCATTCCTTCACACACACACACACACACACACACACACACACACACACACATTCGCGCACATACCCTCTCCCACCCTCTGGTGCTAGCTCAAAGTGGGTCTCCCGTTTTGCAAGCCAAAGTGTTTCAACTAAGAATAGAGATAAATTGAGGACTATTCTGAATGGCAGGCTGCAGTTTTGGACTCCGTTCAGTCTCAGGAAGGGCTTTTCGGCAGTGTGGAGTGTGTCTTCTTGTCCTGGTGTCAGGGAAAACATTCCTGTTTCAGGGATGAAAGCTACTGACAGCATGGAAGCATGCATTCCTCTGCCAACTGCTGGAACAAGACAAACAACCACCCACCCCCCTGACTACCAGCAATGTGGCCCGCCACCACCTGTTCTCAATGCCTGCGAGTAGCATGTAGCTTAGCCAGGCAGCTTCAACAGCACCTGGTGCAAAAACATCCTGAATGTCTCCAAACACCGCAGCGGAGCGATTTAAACAGCACGCTATTCAGGAAATAGTCATTATCTCCAGACCTCCTGCATCCAGTGGGGTGCGTTATTGGATGAGCTTCAGACAGCAGCTCGAGTGAGTGCCAAGTCCTACCTGCCCAGATCTCCCGCCCACATGGATCTGCTACCATTGGGGCCATCGAGCCGGGCTGCTCCCCAGTTTGTTGGACAGGAATTTGGGCTTGATTCGCTCCCCCTATGTGGGGTCTTCTCTGCAGCAGCAAAAATAAAAACCAGGTGCAAGTGTGCAGGGGGATGGGGAGAGGGGAAATGACAGCTGTTGAGGCACATATTTTCCGTGGGTGGGGGGCGTTGGTCAGGGGCAGGGGAAAAGGCGGAGTTAGGTAGAAGAGACACATCTCTCTTCACTTTTGGGGGATACTGTCAGCATTTTCCCTTTCCTCCCTGCATCCGGCAGCAATCAAAGTTGACCTTCAGAGGAAAAACAATTGTTACCAGTTTGGGTTGGATGAGGGAGACAGAGGTTGGTAGTCAATAACTTCATGCAACTTTAAAAATACTCTTTTTTATTTTCAACCACAGATTGAGGTACCCCAATGTGCACAGCTATTCTTTTGTGGGTTTTAAAATTTACTTAAAAGTCAAACCCTCCAAGGGAATGTTGTACAGCCGGATTAAGAAGCAGGTCAGCTGAGCTATTTCCTAGGAAGGCAACTTGAAGGGATTCTGGGATAAGTTAGAACTATGATACTTTTAAACTCATGTGTTCCGCCTGCTGTTATTTTCAAAAGTGTCAAAATGTGTATTGTTCCTATTACTAATGAGATAGAGGCCCTCATGCAGAGATAAAAACAAAAACCAAAACAAACACATGGTGGTGGCCAGTTTTTTTTTTCGGAATGTTTTTATGACTCCAGCGTGTATGAAGTTCATCGCCCCAATCAACCCTAGCCAGCCAGCCAGCCTAGGGTAGCCGGAAGTTGGCAGCCACAATTCACTGAAATTCTAAAACCCCATGATATATCAGTTCCACTTACTGAGAGCAAATGATTTATTTCATCATATAAATATTAAGCCCTTTAACGTCTCCTAAAATGTATCTGGTTTGGATAGATTCAGATATACATTCTAAGTAAGAACACATTTCAGAAAAGAGCAAGACAAAGCAAACAGGATAAAAGCACATTGAAAAAGCCACATTCTTCCAGCTTTGGGACTTTGACACTCTGGGTGTGAGTAAATAGTGCTTAGTTAGGAGTCATAGAAAAATCAGTAGAACAAAAGACAAGTTAAAAGACAAGGTAATGATAAGTGTATGGAATTGTCCCTTGTTCTGACCATAAAAGATTATATAATTTTTACCAACAGAAGTCAGTTTTTTTCTACTGTTCCGATTTGCTATTACCCAATATTTAAAGAATTGGTCCAAACCATTAGACAGTTGAAAGAACCCTTGCATCCTAGGTTAACCTGACAGGGTGGACTCCCACCACCAGTGTTGAATGAGAGTAAGGCCTCTCTGGTTGAACTGGGAGCCTTTGTTTTTCTTGTCCCCTGAAACTGCGCTGCTGAATCATTGCCTGAGGGTCCCCAACCTTCATTTTTCTCTACATTCCCTAGTCTACCCTGATTCATTCTTGTCTTTCCACCGAGTCTATACTGGTAGTTTTCCAATGCTGGTGCTTGGAGCAGCTCTGGCCCCTGATGAAGTTCACATGGCAGGCTGAGTGACGAAAGAAAATAGAAACACAGTTTAGTGAGTTTTTAAAACCAAATTATTCAATTTAAGAGATTTTATTTCATTATGAAATAATATCTATCCCACTTGTATGGTCATTAAAATACTCTTAAAAAAACGAAATGATGACTATAGCAGATTTAAGAAGTCATCCAATTTTTTGGGTAAAATATGAAGCTATTAGTCCTGTGTTAGTCTTCAAGGTTTTTATTAAAATTGTATATGTTTATAAAATTCTAAAACCTAGGCACTACTGTTTTAAGGTACATTTAAAAGATGCTCTATGTTTTATTGAAAAAAAAAGGAACATTTTTTTCCTGATTACAAAGTTATACATGTTCACATCTGATAAGGAGTTAATATCTAAAACTTATAAAACTTATTCTACTTAACACCAATAATTCCACTAGTGGGGATTTATCCAAAGACATCCAAAACACTAATTGGAAAGAACATATACACCTATATGTTCTGTGCAGTGTTACGTACAATTGCCAAGATTTGGAAGCAGCCCAAGTGTCCATCAATAGATGAGTAGATAAAGAAGCTGTTGTACATGTATACAATGGATGATTACTCAGCCATACAAGGAAGGAAATCTTACCATTTGCAACATCATGGACGGACCTGGAGGGTATTATGCTCAGTGAAATCAGTCAGTCAGAGAAAGACAAATACCATAAGATTTCACTTATATGTGGAATCTAAATTACAAAAAACAAAACAAACAAAATGGAAGCAGATTCATAGACACAGAGGGTGGACTGGTGGCTGCCAGAGGGGACTGGGTGAAAGAGGTGAAGGGATTAGGTACAAGTTGGTAACTACACAATAGTCACAGGAATGTAAAGCATAAGGAGTATAATCAATAATATCATAATAACTGTTTGGTCCCAAGTGGGTACTGGAAATATAAGGGGGACACTGTGTAAAATATATGATTGGCTCATCACTAAGCTGTACATCTGAAATCAATACAAAATAAAATTGAAGGAAAAAATAAAATTGCACACAAAGTTACACCTGTTCATTAAAATATTAGAAAATACAGGTAGGACAGAATTGGTGACAATAAAAAGTCTTAATGTATAAGTAATCCCAGCTTTTCCTACTTCTAGTCTAGTCTCTTTCTTCTGGTTCTGCAGCCTCATCTTTCCTTAGAAAAGATGGAGTTTAGGATCTAGTATTTTCTGTGCTAATTGAGGAACTGGAAGAAAGAGAAAGGCTAGGCAGATTGTTAGTGGAAAGAGTGCAAACCTATTGGAAGAACAGAATAGCTTTCAGAACAAGAGGCTGGAGTGGTTAAGGAGAGGAAGAAGGATGAGTTGTGTATGGAGTTGCCAAGGAACAGTATTAGAAACATACTTAAAGAAGTTTCCTCAAGCTTCACGCCTTCTAAAATCCATTTCCTGTTCTTTTCAAAAGATTCTTATACAGATTTAAATTGCTTTTGCATGTCTTTTTGTGGATGCAAAATTGTGTTGAGACTGACCATGAAATACCCAGTTTTATTTGGGTTACAAAGAGAAAGAAC
Source organism: Noctilio leporinus (assembly GCA_004026585.1). NCBI lineage: Eukaryota > Metazoa > Chordata > Mammalia > Chiroptera > Noctilionidae > Noctilio > Noctilio leporinus. The sequence goes on from PVIW01001718.1 coordinate 73,755, forward strand.
AAAGAAGAGAATATAAAGAATCCATGATCTCATCCTTTGGATCTATTAGGTTTTGAAAACATGGTAAGGACAGTATTTCATGTGTATTACCTTTTATTCCTCCAAGGAGAGCAAGCATGTCAGAAAATATGTCACACTGTCTTCCAACAGGTAGAAACTTACTATCCACAGGCTTCTCTTGATAATGGGACCCTAGTGGCATCATTAGCTGCCTCTATGATGTTTCTTTCTGAGAAAGGCCTTCCAGCCATTGGAATTTGTGACCAGTACTTTAGTTGCAATCTCTGAGGACTTGAGACATTGACGCTTTCCTTTCCTCCTATAACAGAGAATTCTAGTCCACATACATAATTGTTGATCAATCATCTTTAACTTAAATGATTACATGGAGCTTCTTGTTCCAAATAAAATATGGATTCCCTTCTGCCACCCTCAATATGCTTTCACCAAAACAAATAAATGGCAAAAATTTTAGAGTATAAGATGTGACATGATTTCAAAACATTCAAGGCTAGGGGCAGAGCCTCACTCAAAGGATGCCTTTTCAAAGGAGTTGAAAGGAACCTTTTTTTAGAGAAGCTTATATCTTCTATCTGGACCTTTTAGTTTCTGGAATTCTATGCCCAAATGTTTCCTTGATGTTCTTTTAGATGATTAGTCCTCCCTCCAATTTCTTTCTCCTCTTCTTCCTGTACCCAACCGAAATAAGTTTTAGATTCTTGCTAGATTTTTGACAAAAGGGAGAATTGACATAAAAAAAAGATCTTATGACTGAAAATGCCCATAGAAATATTGTAGAGTTCTTCAAAAATTTATAATACACATTTATTATTATTAATTATTATTATTTAAGGAAAGGAGTAGAGAACCAAATGTTTGTTCTGGCAATCTTTAGTTTCTGACCTACGTTTTTCTGTGTTGATGAAGGCATCTCCTGCCTTACCCTTTCTCTTCTTGTCTGTTTTTCCACAGCTGCTCTTGACTCCTTGGGATTTCTTGGCTGAAAACCAGTATTGTTTCCCTCCCATAGCTCCATGCCATCTGATGTTACCTTTAGTTTCATCTTCGGTTGTTTCCGTTGTTAGTTCAACAGATAGGCAGCAAACAGCTTCCATTTGTTACTTGTGTCCCTTAGGACTGAAGTTTCCGTTGTTAGTTCAAGAGATAGGCAGCAAACAGCTTCCATTTGTTACTTGTGTCCCTTAGGACTGAAGATAAATGCAAAGATCATTGAGATCATGGTCCCTGCCCTGGATGGTGGGAGTGGGAAAAACCCCATATTGATTCTCTGTGCACAATCCTACTGAACTATTGACAACCTGCACCATTATACACACAGGATGAGAAGTGGGGGAGCTGGGAAGAACACCTGGATCTGCCTGACCCTAATGATATGTCTGTGCCCTTGCCCCTGTGCGGTACCACCCTAGGCTTGGCTGGAAGGCTGAGGACCAATCCATCACAATTTGGGGGAAGAGAACCGCAGTATTTGCAACATCGACAGTGTGGCTGACACTTAAGGTGTATGGCTTAAAGGACATAAAATTTGGTCATTGAATTAGTCTTTGCACTTTTTATGTGGAGAGTGGATGTTATGTGATATTGTTTTAGTTGAAGGAATCAGGTGCATATTTTTCTTAAAGATTTTGTTTATTTATTTTTAGAGAGAGAGGAAGGAGAGGAAGGGAGGGAGGGAGGAGGAGAGGGAGAGAAACATCAAGGTGCAAAAGAAGCACTGACTGGTTGCCTCTCACACGTCTCCAGTTGGGGGCCTGGCCTACAACCCAGGGATGTGACCTGACTGGGCATCAAACCAATGACCTTTCAGTTTGCTGGACAATACCCAATCCACTGAACTGCGCTGGTCAAGCTCCACATTTAGAGACTGACAGTAAGAGGGTGGAGGAAAAGGAGCATTTATGAAGAAGTGGTGGCTGGTGGGTAGAAAGTTAATATTTCAAGATATAGCAGAATGAAAAAATGGACCAGATGAAGAGAAACTTGAAGTGTTTTTTTCTAAACCAGGTGGCCTAGCATTTATCCTGAGGTGAGTTTGAAGGAGGAATGATGGATACTCTCAAAGACCGAGAGTAGAGAATTTGGAGGATTTACCCCCAGGCAGATTTTGTCAGAGACCAGCAGGTCCTTAGATGAAGGTTACCATGGATACTTTCAGGTGAGTTTGCCCTAAAACACAAGAGGACCACTGATGCACACAAAGTAGGTGGGATGGGAGTATCTACAGTTCTGTACCACCTCTGGCTAAGGCTATAATAGTCACATAAAACAAGCCAGAAAAGCAAGTGAATCTGGGAGTTCTGGCCAATTAATTATAGGATCTATTTAGAGCAGACAAATTCCAGTCAGTAGAGACTTTCCTGAAAAGAGATGATAACGAAGCCATGATTACGTGTGCAGTCTAAGTACCAATTGAGAGTGCAGGCAGGAGCTGACTCTGCTTGTACTTGGGGGAAGGAGAAAGATGATTAAGTCATTAGTTAGAGCAAGAGCTGACAACAGTGATAAAGCATTGGAATATCTAAGGAGATTTTTTTTGTGCTGCTCTAACTGCAATATTTTATACTTTGGAAAAAGGTGAAGTCAACTAATTTGTCTTGTTGATTATATAAAGCATTGAGAACTTATTTAATGACACTCAATTATATTGAATATTATATTTGTCCTTTTCAAATCCTCCCTGCCACGAATGTGTCTCCTGGATGACACTCATGAGGCATCTATGAGCAACCAACGGACTGAGCTACAGGGATAGAAAGGCATGGAAAACCTCTTCTGGGACTTCCTGAGGTTCCAGGAATGTCTTGTGCAATTTTGTCCTTCTATCCTTAGGGCATTTCACTGGGACAAATTTCTCTTACAAACTGGATTAAAGGTCTATTCAAAGTGATCCTGGGCTAAATTGGAAAGTAGGTATCTGTGGGGTCTTTCTGCATATCTTTCTGTGACTCTCCCCTTCCTCACGTCTCTCCCTGATTGGAGTGTTTCATATTCTCATAAAGCCTTGTGGTCAGGGCCTGTCAAACTTAAAACTTTGTCCCAAAGGTGGAGATAATACTTAGCCTTCTTAGCAGTATTAGAATTTTTCAAAGGGCTAACAAGAGATCCTAATCTGGGTGCACCCTAATGCAACAAATTTGTACCGGTGACATTTTTAGGATGTAACAGGTTACTGAGGAAAGATTTTTGGGTTAGGGGAAAGTTTAGGAAACTCTTTTGGTTTGCTTTTTAAAGATTTTATTAATTATTTCCAGAGAGAGAGGAAAGGAGAGAGGCAGAGAGGGAGAGAGACATCAATGTATGGTTGCCTTTCACCTGCCTCCAGCTACAGACTTGGCTGGAAACCTGTCTTGCAGTCTGGTTACGTGCCCTGGCTGGGAATCAAACTAGCGACCTTTGGGTTCGCAGGCTGGCATCTATCCACTGAGCCACCAGCCAGGGCCCGGGAACTGTTGAATTCTGTGATTCTTATCCTGTGGTAAGCTTTATATTTAGAATCTCTGAGTTATGCTCTGGGATTATGAGCAGCACATGCTAGAGGTTGGGAGTAACACAAAGCTGATGTTCAGATAGGCTGTTCTTTTCCTCTGTTGACCAACAATGACCAGACATCTATGTCTGCAGAATATAAAAGTATCCTGGCAGCCAAATTAGCCAGTAATACTGAATGTTTTTAAACATCAGAAAGTGATAAAAAACAAACAAACAAAAAACTATTGCTGCGTTTGAGCAGTAGAGATAAAGTCTGGTCTGGCTTGGGGTGAGAGGGTGACATGGTATATGTGCTGGTTCTGTTCCGTCCCATTCACCGGCAATATAAGGGGTGTACATCTGGTGGGTCAGGCTGGGTCTGAGAATGTGACGTGACTTTTGAGGAATTCAGTTCTGAGAAGGATGAAAGAATATGAAAATGCCTTCATCTTACTCCAATGATGGCAATCAATCTGCCTTTTGCCTACCATATGCTGGGGCCTTGGAAGTGAAGATCAAATAATCCAGAAGAGAAAATTAGCTGGAGAACATCCAGCCTGGCCTGGATGTGGGCATTTCTCCTGCCTTGTCTCATCTTTTGCTACAAATCATCCTGTGAGGAGTAGGCAACAGCAACTTCAATTCACACACACTTGACGAATGGTGACTTCCGAATTATCCATGGTGAACTTCACAGCCAACAATCAATATGTATTTTCAAGCAAAGAACCATCATTCATTTCTGTTATTGGAGAATCTCAGGCAGAAATAGTCTCGCCTGTGACTTGAATGCACAGCATTTTCAACTGCTTTGTTACTGTTGTAGAGAACAGAGCTTGGCCCAGGCTAGCATTTAGCCACTGAAGTTTTCTAAACTGCCATTTGCATTGGAGTATCGAGGACAAGTGTTGAGTTTTAGGGGGAAGGGAAAGGAAGAAGAGTGAAAGAATAAATTGTAGGGAAAATGCTATTTTTGTTGTGTGGACAAAGAAGGGGCCACATACTAAACCTGACAAGCTCAGGGGAAGTCTACATGGTTGGCCTTGTACATTCAGAGGCAGGAAGTTACCACATAGGATGGTGTGAACCTGAACATTCCTAACTGAAAGTAGATGTGGTGAGTAGTCACATTCTAGTCCTGTAGCTTCCATGACAAAGGTAAGTCTTTATCTTTAGGAAGCCTGTTTTTGCCTGTGTGCATTGAAGATAGCAAACCTTTGAAATATCAGAGCAATCTCCTTTTCCAGACTACTCAGTGTACAACCTCCCATCAGAGCACAAGACCAAAGAATTCTTCACTACTATCTTGTTCCCTACATACCATCTCTATGTGCTGTAAATGCTAATTGTTAACTATCCTGTACCCACCAATGTGAAAGAAGTATATGTTTCTCCATTTTGATCTTCATCCAACCTCATTCAGACATTCTCCCCCTTTTCTTTTTCCTGGCTCCCTGATCTACCACCAATGAATTTCATGTAACTCCCCTTTGTCTCTTCCTTTGATTCTAATGTATAAAAGAAGCTATAAAACTGCCATTCTCTAGAGCATTTTCTCAATGCTCCAGATTTTGGTTTCTGTCAATTGTTGTCAGCTTGACTCAAATAAACTCACAAAAATTCTCCGTAGGTTTGAATGTTTCTTACATTACAGTTAGCTTGAAGCTATGTAATTTGTTATCATTGACACTGAGTATAATGTTGATTTAACTTCTGCCCTGAGGTTATTGATTTTGCAGAGAAATGCCAGATTCCAGCCATGGTCTAACAATGACCAGCACAGTCAGAATTTCAGACCCAGTCTGAATGCATCCGACCTAGTCTGATCTCAGAAGACTTTCAGAGCCAGCATGGCATAGAGGAGGAAAAGTGGCTGGAAGATGAAAGATCTTGTCTTTGCTCTGAAGAATTAGCTAGTGACATTAGCCAAGTCATTTTACCTTTGTAAGCTTCAGATTTTGCATCTATCAGGAGATAAATGTTGAATATCTGATCTAAGGTGCCTTCTAGCTCTAAGAGCCTAGATGATAAGATCAGCATTGTGTTTTACTCTTCATGAACGTCATAAATGCATAATATAAGGCTAATTTATATTGAATGATACTAGTTTGTTTCCAACTCTTTGCTTTATCAAATAATGCTTTGATGTCAATGAACTTCAAGATTGAATATATATATCTTCAGAAATGAGAGCATTTCTGAAGAGTGTATTTCTGGAAGTAGATTTGCTAGGACAAGAGTTATGCAGATGAACAAATTTTTAATAGATACTGACAAGTCGCCTCCCAAAAGCTGTATTGATTTTACTCTGAACCCACTAAAATGTTTTTGGTGTCAAGTGATAATCAAAAAGTCAACCCAGAGTGGAAGAAGAAAGTTTAATGAACCTTGTACTAAAAGGTCCAGTGGGGACTGGTTTTAGGCATGACTGGATACAGGCTCAGAAATGATGTCATCTGCCTCTATTTTTTCTCTCCTGGCCTCTCAGCTCTATTTTCTCTTTGGAGGCTCCATTCCAGACAAGTCACCCTTCCTGGGATGAAAACAGCTGTGGAGTTACAGGCTTCATTGTTTCAGGTTCTAGTCTAGAGAGAAACATCACACATTTATATCCCAGATGTTTCCTTCAATGTCTCATTGGCTTTGATGGGCCATGTGCCCATCTCTGAACCAGTCGGAGTGCTCAGCACCACGAAGGCTTTTATTGGCCAAACCTGAGCTGAGTGTGGAGGCAGCTGCATCAGGAGTTCATGGTCTGAGGGGGGCAGGGGGGCTCACCAATTAGAATTGACAGCTACTATATCTGGAAGTAGAGTCACTGGATAGAGTATGAAATCAAAAAGATGTCTGGGGCATTACTATAGAGATAGATTCTTTCATGTGGATTTAGGAGCTTAGATTTTGTTCTATCTTGAGAACTGACCTTCAAAGGAGTTGACATAGAAGATCAATTTAGGTAATATCATTCAAATGACATTCTTTGCACTGCTGGTTGGGACTATAATTATGTACTACTGAAATATCTTCAAGCGGTATTGTTGGAAAGATTGGCTTTATAACTGAAAAAGAAAGAACAATAACAAAAAAAATACAGTCCCTTTAAAAGAAGGAGCAAATGCATTAAAGAACAAAAGCATCTTAATGGTTTTGTTAAAGTTGCTATGGAAATGTATGAATGCAAAGTTTATTTTAAGTTTTTGAGGTGAGCTATCTTAGCAATCCACGTAGTTTGGAGCAGTTTGTTTTTGTTTGCTTTTTAGAGACAGAGAGAAGTCTTAAGGCTGGGGCAAAAAGAGTTTGAAGTTTTTAACCTGTGAGATCATATGCTTGAAAATCACCTGGACAATGTATTAACACATAGGTTTCTGATTTGTTAATACACTGCGTCCCAGAGATTCTGACTTGGTGAGTCTGGGCAAGGCCCATGTATTTGCATCTCTAATAATTTCCCCAATGAGGCTGCGGTTGCCAGCCTGAGGTGGGGGGAACCGTACCTGGAGAAGCACTGACCTGGGGAAATTCAAGCTTGTGGAGGTGAGGGGCTGACTCTGAGAGTAAGCAGAGGAGCTGGGGTTAAAGTCAACTCTCTTCTCCTCTCCTTCCCTCCTCTCCACTTTCCTCCCTTTGTGAAGAAACTGAGCTCCAGGTTGGTTATTGCCCAATCATAGAGCAAAATTAGTATAGGAACCGAACCTCCAGGTCTACACTTTCTCCATAAGTCTCAAGGACCCAGTCCTAGAGCAGCAATGCAAGAGATCATGGGATTTCCCTTTTGGTAGTCAGGTTACTCAGTGTTTTCCTTCAAAGTCAGGAGCAAAGAGATCTTATCTTGTTAGCTAGAATGAACCTAGAGCCCCATGGTGGAGTTGGAAACTCTTGAGCCATTAAAAGGCTCTCTATCTTAGAGAAACAGGCCTGTGACTGACGTCAGGAAGGAAAAAATGTCCACTTTCTTGTGTTCGGTGATGGGGCCGGGGCGTTCAACTAGCAAAATACAGATTAACAAAAGAAAAAATGCATGCGGTTGACCAATGTTTTATTTGCACTGAAGTTTACGGAACAGAAGTGAAACTCACAAGACTGGTTAGGCTGTGGGGCTTTAGATATCATTTTAACAAAGGAGAGTGGGCTTTGGTTTCATGGGATGGTTAATCATGGAGAACTGACTCATGCGTCAGGGAACTAACGGGGCAGAAAGGTTATTTAGTGAAGTGTGTTTACGCCAAATATTCCCAGCGTGATAAGAATGCTGTTCTCTTTATGGTACAGGATGGCAAGTGGATACCTTCACGCAGGGACATGAATGCCCTGCTTTTAGGAAGGTAAGAGGAGGGCCGAGAACTCTTGCTGCATCTGTTGATTCTCAGTTGCCTTTTGCTCAAAATAACCTTTATGCCAAGGTAGCATATTTTGGGGTGGCATATCCTGGACTCCTTTGCTGGACAGAAGATTCAGAGACTTGCCAAAGTCAGGGCTGGTGACACTCAGCTGCGTGCAAGAGCAGCGTCACACACTGTGTTCCGTTACCGCCTGGAGGTCAGCACCACGGTCGTCCCTCAGAGGGACACTGTGTGTGGATGAAGTGCTTATCAAAATAACTCGTAAAATTAGATTTCAACTGTTTTTATTAAAAAGCCCTTCCCTTAATTAGGTGCTATGTTTTAGAGACTATGTTGCTTAATGAAGAAGTCTACATGGGCTGTTAGAAAACATCTGTGTTAACCATGGCGGGTAGGATATAGCTATCTATACCACTGGACTATCCCTAAAGGACTATTATCCAGCGTATCTCAATTATGGTCAAGGTTGCTAGGCAGAAATCAACAGCGTTGTGAGTGTTGCTCTTGCAAATGTAAATCTATAAAGTGATAGCAAATGTCATGATCCCCCTGTCCAACCTGGAACCCCCAGCACTTGGGTTAAGCATTAGACACTTGCTGAGCCAGCTTGCAAAATGCGCACACATTGATTTTTGCATGTCACTCAGGGAGTTAGTTTATCAGATCACTTCTTTCATGACAGGAGGGATCGGGGGCAGCATAGAAACAAGGGGGAAAAGCAGATGGTGATTGAAAGGAACAAAGGAAGGGGGTGCTGGGGCTTGCTGTGGATGAGGTACTCTCTTTGGAATTTATATATTATCCTTTTCCTCCAATTTTGGAAGGAAAGGGATTGTCGTCAGCAGTTGGCCAGGTGGGTGGGGTATTTTGGATGCAGGGGGCCTTTCAAGAAACCTGAAATGTCATTAAATGGTGACTGCAGTGTTTCTCTCATGTCTGCTCTTCCCTTAAAGGGCTCACTCCAGCCCTGACTTTCTGGTACATTTTAGGTCAGCAGCAGTTCATTCAGAGGGTCTTCAGCGGGCCCAGGGAGGTGGCACACACTTGTGTTGGATCAACTCCACTTCTGCCACCACATGATCCAGGAGCCTCAGTTTCCTCAATTATACATATACATCACACAATAGTTCAGACTAAGAGGGGCAAATTGTGTGAAACATCCAGTATAATCGAATCTAGGCCATTGCAGGTTGTGTTTTCAGAAGCAGATGCTGAAACGGATTTTGGGGTGCAAGACTTTTATTAGAGATCAGCTCCTGGGTATAAGATTTTTATTAGAGACCAGCTCCTGCAAGCAGAAAGGGGAGGAAGCAGGACTGGGAAGAAGGGACAATGAGTTGCAAGCCCTGCAGATCCTCAGCCGACCCGGAGCCAGGAGTGAGTACTGCCCATGTGAGTTGGCCCATGAGGGGCCAACAGGACCGGCAGGGCGCACCTGGGCGAGGCGCTCCATGCAGAGGCAGACCCTGGGCTGCCTGTTCCCAAGTCCCTGCAGCCATGCAGCAAGGTTTTCCCTGAAGGCGGGGTTGGGCAGCTTATTTTCACATCGACCCTGAAGGCCGCATTCAACCAACATGCCTCCTCCCTGTCACTAAAAACACCCTCTTTTTTTAAACCCTTTTCTCCACCCTTCTCCATCTGTCGGCTTGCCAGCAGTCCAGGCCCATGTGCTCCTCGGCAGGGCCACCCAGTGGTGCATGCTTCTGTCCCTCTGTACAGCTCTATTTAAGCAGGAAGTATCTTAACCATGATTTTTTTGTTTCATTGAGATAATGTACGAGTGACTCATGACTCCTTTTTTACTTTGGGAGGGAGAAGAAAACAGCGGGACTTTATCCTGCAGACTAGGACACCCCGGTGCTGGGACTGTGCCGTCGGTTTGTGACCTGCCGCTGGGGGTTACGGTAGATATGGAAGAGGACATGGAAGTCTCCTTCACAGATTTGCAAGAACTCTATAGGGAGTCAACAAACAAACAAATAACAACAGCAGCACAATCTGTTTGGGCATGTTCCTTCTCTATGTCACCTTTCTGAAAGAGAAAGAGGCTGACAGATCATGAATGGGGACATGCATTTGATACCATTTGGTAGGAGGTTCATGTGAAAGGAGCTGGGAAGCCATGTAGATATGAGCGAATAGGAGATGGTAGATTGTTAAGTGCCTGTTTGAAGGTGTGTGCACAATGGGAAGCCAGACCTCAGCAGAGGATTAGAAGGGCTGGGAGAGTCACAGGTGAGCCCGTGATTGTCTTTCTAATGGGACTGACCCTGGCCTCTTTCCTGGAGATGTCAGTGTCTCTGGGTGCCCCAGTGCACATCCCTCTGAGCTCCTGGGATAATTCCAGAACGGCAGAGGGTGAGAACACGTCTGTCTTCACTTACACTGTGGAGAGTGTCACCAATTCTGGGCTCTGACAGTTGACTGGCTCTACGTGAATCTCCTATGTCCTGGCTAGAAGCACATGTTTGGGGCTGGGAAAGACCACCAGCCCCCTTGGTGGACTGCAGCCCTGAAATCCACTGTGCATTGGCCACTCACGGACTAGCTTCTTTCTGGGGTCCCACTAAGTCCCAGGGAAGGGGGAACCTCCTTTCAGACCTCATTTCAAGCCTCAGCCATTCTTTTTAAAATTTCATTTTGCTTCCTGGCTGGTGGCTCAGTGGATAGGCCCTGGCCTGTGAACCCAAAGGTCACTGGTTCGTTCGATTCCCAGCCAGGGCACATAGCCAGGTTGCAAGTCAGGTCTCCAGCCAGGTCCATGGCTGAGGCAGGTGAAAGGCAACCATACATTGATGTCTCTCTCCCTCTCTGCCTCCTTCCCTTCTCCTCTCTCTGAAAATAATAAATGAAATCTTAAAAAAAAATGTTTATTTTGGTAAAAATACTTCATATGAGACCTATCCTCTTAACAGATTTGAGGGGCACAATACATTACGGCTGACTCCAGGTACAATGTTGTATAGCAGGGCTCTAGAGCTTATTCATCTTAACTGAGACTTTATGCCCACTGGTTAATAACACCCCATTTCCCCTTCCCCCAGCCCCTGGCAACCATTATTTCAGTCTTGGATTTTATGAATCCATTTCACTTTATTTATTTAAAACTTTTTATTTTTCAATTACTGTTTACATTCAATATTATTTTGTATTAGTTTCAGGTGTATAGCATAGTGGTTAGACAATCACATACTTTGCAAAGTGATGCCCCTAGTCCATACCTGGCACTATATGCAGTCACTACAGTATTATTGATTACATCTGACTATTTTAGAAACATCATGTAAATGGATGTCTAAAACAAGTACAAACAGGCTGTACTTGTTCTCTGTTTCTGGGCTTATGTCACTTATCATAATGTCCTCAAGGTCCATTTATATTGTTACATATTGCAGAATTTCCTTCTTTTTTTAAGTCAAGCCCCAGCTGTGTGCAGAAGAAGTCAAGCAGGAGCCCCATTGAGCATCATGTCTAGGGAGGTCAGCCTGGGATCCTGGAGTGCCCTGTACATGAAAAGAGTTGTACAAGGTGTCAGTGCTGAAACTCAATTCTGCCAGCAGCACTCCAGCTCATTTGTGTGGACACCGGCATCCAGAGCAGGACAGCTGTCATGTTCTGGCCCCATTGGACTCCAAAGACTTCAGGTACACAGTGACCTTGGTTCTGACTTTTCTCAGATCAGAGAAGACAGGGGAGCATTGACATGGAGACCCAAGTCAGGCTCCCTAAGTAAGCAGGGCTTCGGAGATGTCACGAGTCCTTGCTTACAAGTTGACAGGAGTCAAGTTGCTAGGCATCAAGTTAGATCATACTGGCCACTTGCCATATATAACTACTGAGTGCTCGCCATGTGGCTAATCCAGACTGAGATGTGCTGGTGAATTTCAAAGACTTAATGTGAAAGAAGATAAGCTATCTCTTTGATAATTTTTATGTGGATTATGTTGAATGGATATTTTGAATATATCAGGTGAAATTTTATTCTACTTAATACTGATCATTTATATTTTTAACCATATAACATATTTTATTAAAAATATAATATATTATATTATAATATATTGTGTCCCTGCTTCTTTTTAATATTGTGGCTGCTAGGAAGTTGAAAATACCCATGTGGTTCACATGACATGTTTATTGGATTACTTTAAATTCACCTGCATCCCCAAATGCCTTTATTCTATTTTTAGCCTCTGCTTCTTCATTGGACACCACTGTTACTGGTGGGAACTAGGCAGGCCATCTGCATTGGACCTTGACATTTAAAAGGGAGTTCACTGCAGGAGTGTCATTTCACACGCAGGTAAGCATGGTTACAACCAGTTGCTCAGAGAGAGGCTCTGAGGTTTAGTGTCAGTGAAGAAGCTTCCTAGGGGCCATGCCTCATTTGTTCAACAAATATTTAGGTAGCAGCTTCTTGATGATGGGCTACTATGCCAGCTTCAGGGACTATGTCTGGAAACAAGATATAGTCATTGGCCTTGGGGAGTTTAGAGTCTGGGAAGGGCAATGAGCGTTGTGATGGCTAATTTCATTTGTCAACTTGACTGAGCCATGCCATACCCCAATACTGGGTCTAACATTATTCTAGGTATTCTGTGAGGGTGTTTTTTGGATGAGATTATGATTTGAGTCTGTAGGCTGAGTAAAGCAGATTGCCCTCCTCAATGAAGGTCGGCCTCAGCCAATCAGTGGAAGGCCTGAAGAACTAAAAGGCTGAGTGAGTAAAAGGGAACGTCAGTGTCCTGGCTGCTTGAGTGGGACAACCATCTTTTCCTTCTTTCAGACGTGGACTGGGACCATGCTGTCAGCTCTCCTGAGTCTCTAGCTTGCTGATCCCAGATCTTGGAACTTTTCAGCTTCCAGTCATGTGAGTGAATTCCTTACAATAGATATGATTCTCTCTGTCTGTCTCTCTCTAACCTGTTCAGAAAGTATCCAGCCACATCCTATGAAAGAGACATTTATCGAAGAAGACACCGGAAACATTGTACACAGGACAAGGATGCCCCAGGCCCATTCAAAATCCACCTGGGACTTCACACAGTTCTCCCACTCACACCTGCTGCCCTGTTGTATTGTCCTGAGTCTCATCGGTGGTCTGAAATCTCTTCCCTTTCAGTAGTGATTTTAGTTTTGGGGAAACCCAGAAGTCACAGGGTATCAAATCTGGGCTATAAGGGAACTGAGTCATCTGGGTGATTTGATGTTTGGTCAAAAAACTGCGGGATATGTGATGCATGAGCAGTCCTGTGGTAGTGATGGAACTTCCAATCACCAGCTGCCCATGGCTGCCACCTTCTGCATCATCAAAATCATCTCCATGGAGGCATGTTCAAGCTTAACGTGCAGATTTCCTGTGGTAGTTCAGTCATCTCGAATGTGATAGCACATAATACACATGCTCACTCAATGGTTTCTACTGCCCCCACTGACTAGACAGCGGAGCAGTGAAGGCATCATTGTTCACGCATGTGCATTCCAATCCAATCTCCTTGGCTGCCAGGTTACATGGATGTTGCACAAACTATTCTCATTATGTTAACAATGACTGGACTTTTTCTGGATACACACACATGATCTGTTTTGTTTGGTTTCTTTGGAGCACCCTGGTTAATACAGATATTAAACAATTTACAAACTGAATAATTCTATAACTGCTTGGGGGTGTGGCATGGGGTTATTGGTTGGAAGGATCTAGAGGCTAAATCTAGCTAACTGTCCCCCTGGTCACTGTCGGCTCTGGCCTTTTCCCAAAAAGTCCTGGACCACTGGATCCTACCCCACAAGTGGCCACTTCCTTGTGTTGCCAGTTCCACAGGGCATGGAATGACCCAGTCAGGTCTAAATCCCAAGCCTGATCTAGAATAGAAAGGCTTTTTTGTTATTTAAGTGTCTTTTGGTAAGATGAATTAATGAAAACAAGCACTTTGAACACCTCAGCCACTTGGCATTCTGCATGTTTTGTAAAGTTTTGACAGTGTAACTAAAAATGACATCATTCTTTATATTCCTCAATACCATGCTTGCAGTTTTAGGAATGGTCTTGCATTCCTGGTGGAGAGCCTGGGGGTGGGTTGGGGAGTGGGTGCTACAGTATGGGGAACATGCATGGATTTTGGATGTGGTGGGGGTGTGATCAGCTTAGTGTGTATGTCAGTCCTGGCTATCTACTGCCGACACGACCACAGGTAAGTCAGTCAAGGTTGCTGGACCCCAGCTTCCTTGTCTACAATGGGGCTCATGCCATACACGGGATGGGTTTCCAGAAGAATACGTGATAAAGTATAGGAGGTACCTAGCAGCACTCTAGCATTTATTACATGTTCAATTAATGGTTTCCATTGATGATGGTGGGGGGTAACTTTCTTACTGAGACTCCATGCTCTTCTCCTGTTTGCCAATCCTGTGTTACTCAGGTTGACAGGGGGGCAGAATCTGACAACTTATGTCAGAACAACATTCTGGTATTCTATGACAGAATTCCATACCACTACAGACTTACGGGTGTAAAACAGCAGCCATTTTAATATGTGCGTCCTAAGGGTCCAGGATTTGGACAGCACACGTGGGGATGACTTGTCTGCTCTGCTGTGGCTTGGTCCTCATGGGAAGAATTGAGTGAGGGGGGCTGGAATCATCTAGAGGGTTCTTCACACACATCTGGCTAGGGGAGAAGTGACACCTGATTGTGGTTTAATTAGCATTTCCTTGGTGGCTTACATTGCTGAGGATCTTGTCATGTGCCTATTGGACATTCATGTATCTTCTTTGGAGAAATGTCTATTCAAGCTCTTTGCTTATTCTTTTAATATATTGTATTGATTGTGCTATTATAGTTATCCCATTTTTTTTCTCCTTTGCCCCCCTCCACCTGGCACACCCCTTCCCATCAGCTATCCCTCTCTTGGTTCATGTCCATGGGTCATGCATAGAAGTTCTTTGGCTTCTCTATTTCCTATACTATTCTTACCCCCCCCCCCAATCTATTTTGACCTACAAATTGAGCTTCTTGATTCCTGTACTTTTTCCCCCATTCTCCCTTTCCCCCTCCCAGCTGACAGTCCTCCGAATGATCTCTATGATTCTGTTCCTGTTCTAGTTGTTTGCTTAGTTGTTGATAGTTGTGAATTTGTTGCCATTTTAACGTTTACATTTTGATCTTATTTTTCTTAAGTAAGTCCCTTTAACATTTCATATAATAATGATTTGGTGGTGATGAACTTTATCTTTACCTTGTCTGGGAAGCACTTTATCTGTCCTTCCATTCTAAATGATAACTTTGCTGGATAAAGTAATCTAGGTTGTAGGCCCTTGCTTTTCAACACTTTGAATACTTCTTGCCAGTCCCTTCTTGCCTGCAAAGCTTCTTTTGAGAAATCAGCTGATATCAGGTAGGTAACTTTTTTCTTTTCTCTTGCTGCTTTTAAGATTCTTTATGTTTAACCTTTGGCATTTTAATTATGTTCAAATATTTTCTCCTATTCTGTGGGGTCTCTTTTCACTTTTTAGAGAATTGTCTTTCAGCGTGTCCTTTGAAGTCCAAGGTTTAAATTTTAGGTCCAATTTATTCATTTTTACTTTTATTGTCTGTGCTTTTGGTGCCATATCTAAGAAGGCTGTGCCTAACCTGATTTTATGAAGATTTACTCCTATATTTTCTTCTAAGGCCTTTATAGTTTTTGCTCTGATATTTAGGTCTATAAGCCACATTGGGTTAATTTTTGTGTATAGTTTGAGTATACAGCCCAACTTTATCCTTTTACATGAGGATATCCAGTTTTCTCAGCACCTTTTGTTGAAAATGCTATTTCCTCCCATTGAATTTTCTTGGCATCTTGATAAAAAAAATCAATTGACCATAAATGTTAAGGTTTATTCCTGACTCTCAAGTTTATTCCGTTTATATGTCAGATCTTGGGCCAGTACCACACTTACAGCAAAATTACCACAGCTTCTCAGTAAGTCAGGATGTGAATTCTCCAATGTTGTTCTTTTTCAGTAAGAGATATTTTGGCACTAAAATCATATCTCATTGTCAAAGCCAAAACTCTAGGTAAAATAGTGAAGTAATCAATTTTGGGCAACCTGTATCCCTTTCTCAAACCCCCCGCCCCCTTTTTTTTTAATTCCCTGTGAGCATTCAGGCTCCTCACATGTTTTCTAACCGTTTTTTTTTTTTTTTTTTTTTTTTAAGCTAAAGCTGTTCTCTAGAGAAGAATGAATTTCTCCTTCCTCTTACCTCCCCTCCCCTTTCCCTCCTCCCCCTCCTCTGCCTCTTCTTTAACACAGATATAAATGACTAAAAAGCTTAAAGTTATTACTCTTTTCAGGAGAATTTACTTTTTATAAAAGGAAACCAAACTGTCTTAAACTTGAGTAATTCTCTAATGGTAACATTTTCTGTATCCGCAGGCGAGGAAAGTAGTTTTGCAGGCAGGGAAGTCCTCATATTACATCTCGAATGATGATATGGATGGTCCCTTATACTTCTGGAGTCCAAGACTAGCTTTGTTCAGAGTTTCTTGATTTTCTTTCCCCTAGTTGTGGGTCTTATTCTTATCACTTGCTTTGTGACCTTGGGCAATTAACCTCTATGAACCTCAGCTTTCTCTTACAGAGAAAATCATGTTCACTGCAAAGATGTCTAACATTTATTTTGTTGAGCTGCTAAAAATAAGACTGA
The DNA here is from genome assembly GCA_004026585.1 of Noctilio leporinus. Lineage (NCBI taxonomy): Eukaryota > Metazoa > Chordata > Mammalia > Chiroptera > Noctilionidae > Noctilio > Noctilio leporinus. The sequence continues at coordinate 90,270 of PVIW01001718.1, forward strand.
CACACATTTTGAGTGGACAGATACAACCCCAAAACACAAATGCCCTCGGCACTCCCTGATTACTGTCCTCCAGGGACAGGGGTGTGCTTTTTATGAAAGCGATTTAGTTCTTCCTTACAACTTTCCTAGGAATGCTGTGGGGGGACCATTGCGGAAAGCCGGGTTTTATCAGGGGGAGTGGAATGGAGATGCTCAAATTCACCCGTCAGCACCAACCACTGCTGATGACGTGTTGCTCACTTTGCTGTGATCTGGACCAAGAGTTTGCCCTTGATCACATCCAGCGATGACATTTAGCTTTATGATTCCCACATTCTCTTCCAGGATCAGTATACCTGATTCTCAAAGCATGTCTGTGAGGCCAACTTTATTGCCATGTTACAGATAAAGAAACTGAGCCCAAAGAAGCTAACAGGCTTAAGACCTAAATCACTTTTCCATGTGCTTCACAGACCTGTAAGGTTGAGAATGACCTTGGACCCTAAAACCATCACCCACAGCATTCCCGACCCCAGAGACAGACATGCTTTGTACTGGAGATTTTTATCTGCTTTGGGCATGGGAGTGTTTCTGTTTCCAGAAGCTCCTTTGTTGTTTGCATATTTTTTCCGAGTTGCTATGCGAGCCAGCGAGTCCCTGTGTTGCTAAGCCGGAACAATCTGCCCGCTAGTAACGGATCCTGATGCTACTGTTGAGGGGGACAGGCCACCCTGGCGAGCTCCGGGAAGGCCGAGCAGTTCTGGACTCGTCCGCAAGATGGCAGCATTGTGCAGCCGATACCTCCGCTCCCCGCGCCAGCTGCGCTTTCACCCTGTGTTGTTCGGTGCTTCGCCGCACCGCCCAGATAGCAGCGGCCGCCGTGCCACGCCATCTACAGATGGCCTGAGTCCACGGTACGGGGCTGACTCACATGCGGGTGTTTTGTGGTTCCGGGCAGAACCGTTGCTTTGGCTGAGCTCACTTGATTTTTCTTTTTTCTTTTCTTTTTTACCCTTTCATGAAGTAGAAGTGCAGGACAAGCTGGTAAACATCCTCATATAAATGGTGTCCTCCCCCACTTTTAAACAGTGCTATAAGCTTTTTCATTCGAGGCTCCTTGTCCGCCCTGGGCTCACTGTCCCAGGTCGCTGCCTCTAGCTCAACCTCGGGCCAATGGAGCCTCTGCAGCTTCTGCGGTACCGACTGTCGCCACTAGAGGGCACCATCATCACGTGCTGCGCCGGTGTCCTGCCTAGGCCGGCAGCCGGCGGGTCCCGGGTGGTCCCGGTCCTAGGCAGGCCTTTGGGACCCTCAACCGCGGTTGGAGGAGCCATTCCCTGTTCCTGATCATGTGTGGCCTTTCACCGGGTGCTTCGGCTCCCGTGCGCTCAATAATCTCATTTCACTCATCTTCCACTTTCACCTGCTTCTCAACCTGTCTGAATAGATTGGCTTTTCCCATCAGCTGTTAAACATCTTCAAATACAACTCATCTTGGCAAAAAGGTTCTCTGTGACACTCAGTCCCCCCTGCCGTATCTCTCAGCGCATTCCACACCCCTCAACCAAGCTTTGCTTGGCCTGCCTCCTCAATCCCCTGCACAACTCTTTCACCCTCTTCCCCTCCGCTTCTCAGAAGTCCCCCCGTATCCCAGTTGATCCCTTGACAATTGACAGCCTCTCCTCTCCTCCAAATTATCCCGCCTGGGCTGGATTTTGGTTCTGCGTCTGTTACCACTCTGGCTGTTCCTTTCTATTCCACAGGAATTTCTTTCCTTTGTCAGCCCTTTCAATGGCGCTGGCCCCAGGATTCTATTCTGGTCCCCTCTCACCTCCTCACCCTCCCTGAGAACCTGTCCATAGAGCCAAAACCCACCGCTGCCTCCCCCACCAGCACCTATTGATCACTCGTCCCGATGACGACCACGCTATTACAGACCCATTTCTTCAGCGAACTGGGGCTGCCTGGAAATGCGGCGCAGGAAGGGGTACCCGGGCTGGAACATTGAGGGGGCCGGCAATGCCTCTCTTGTGCACACAATACCTTGGACAACGATGCTTCACTCCAAACAGCTTTCTTGTCCTTACCTAGTGCTCGACGCTGCAGTCACTGAACCGGGCACTTGCTCCAGCGCCCACACCTGCCCGTGGGTCCCAGCTTTCTTCCCAGCTTCCCTGACCCTGCCAGGCCAGGCCGCTTGAGCCAAAGCTACAAAAAACGGGGTGGCAAGGGGATGAGCAGAGTCTTCTTTTGAGATTTGGGGGCTAAAGGAATGGCCTAGTTAAACTTTGGAGAGCCGAGCTGAACAGTCGCATAGCGGGGGTGGGGGTTGGGGCAGGTAAAAGGTGAGCAAACTGAGGCAGCTGGCAGAGTAGGAGGAAGGAGAACGAGGTGAGGGTTAGCTAGCCCCGGAAATGCCTCCGTTTCCCGTTTCTCAAGACACCACACAGTGTTCTCTGTCCTTAGTTTCTGAAGGTTTTTCTCCATTCGGCCTGTGGTCTCTCTGCCTTGAGCCAGCCCAGAGTTGTGGCTAACTTGTGAGGGTACACAGCACTAACAGCAGAGGCAGGAAAGTCAGGCAGCAGGGAGGACAGGCAGGGTGGAACGGTCTCCCCCACCCACTGCAGGGTCGGGGTGGGGGTGGAGGCTGGTGTGGCGGTAGAGGTGGCAGACTCTGTCCCGAGCAATTCACCCCATCTATGACCAAGAAGCTCCATGTCCCACCCTCAGCAGGTTGGCAGCCATGGCTCTGAAAGTCTGATGTGTTTTGAAAGTGTCACGAGATCTGTGGAATGGGAAAATACCCAAAGACATAGCAACATGAAGCACCTACTGACTGCCTGTCTTATGGCAGGGAGGGAGGTGGTTTCTGGGGAAATCGAGGTCACTAAGATATGGTTCTCGTCTTGGAGGAGCCCAAAAGCCTTCTATAACCATGGTGAGAGTAGTAAAACAGAATTACGTACAAAATGCTACAGGAATAAAGGAGATGGAGTCATTAGTTCTGCCCTGGATGGGTGTGGGAAGCACACAAGGAGACTTTCAAAAGGGAGGTGGCTTCTGCCCTGGACCTTGAAGTTTGTCAGAGTAGAGGAGTTTGCACTCCTGGGGGAGAGAAAAGGATGAGATATATATAAACAACTGGTGCATGTGAAGACTTGCGGTTTTCCTGTGTGTGGGAGGGGTGTCAGTGGCAGCAGAAGACAAGGAAAAGGCAGACTAGGGCCAAAATGTGAAGGATCTCGAATGTCATGGGGTTTGCTTGACACCCTGAGGATTCTGTGGAGCCCGTGGGGTTTTTAATCGTGAAGTCTGTGTAATCAGAGCTGCGTTGCGAAGGATGGCTGGAGGCTGAATAGAGGATGCTTGGAGAGTGGGAGAGGAGAAGAGGTTAGTCACAGCAGGCTTGATCTCAGCTGTATCTGACAAACTCTCTAGAAACAGCCGGAGGCTAAGATAAGAACTGTGGGAAGTCATAAATTGTAACTGATTGGAGCCTGTATTCAGGGAAGGCTGATGAACCCGGGCATGCTATGGTCAACAAGGATGGTCATTGTGCCTCTGCTGCTGTGCCCCGGAGTGCTATACTCATTCATTTAGCTAAAAATACTCATTGAATGTCACTTTAGGGCCAAGGACAGTGCCTGGTGCTGGGGACACCATGGTGAGAAAGCAGGTATGACCTCTCCGGTCATAGAATCTATTGTTGAGTTGGGGAGAGGGCTATTAATCAGATAATTTCATGATCAAGTACCTGAATTTTCTACTTGGAAGAAAGAAAAAATGTGGCTCTGGGAGTTTATAGCCAAGAACTTCCTTGGACCTCAGCTTGAGCTGAGGCACAAAGGGCAGGGATTTCAGGTGAGAGGCAGAATGTGTCAAGGCCCTGTGGCCTGAGAGAGCACGAATGTTGAGGAACCAGAGGCCTGGACTGGAGATGAACTAGTGAGAGAGACAGGAACTAAGCCACAGGACCTTGTCTTGTTGAGGTCAAGCTTTACATAAAGCATTTGAGGAGAATAGGTCATTTAAATCTGAGTGATACAAAGCTGGGAGGAAAGTGGAAAACTTGAACTGCAGAGGTTGAGATCCAAGAAAGTCTCACAGGTGTAATTAAAAGTGATGGAGTTCAACAAATGTGAAGTTCTGCACTTCGGCTGAAAATTTTAATAGACTGTCAAAGATTTATGTTTATCACTGCACATTTATAATATGAATAAATGGAAAAAATGAAATATTCGGCTGTAGGAAAATGATTAAATATCCTGTGTGTACAAAATTGGGTTCAAATGCTAACTTTTCCATTTACTAATAAAACCATCTTCTTGGACTAGTTACATAACCCCTTTGTGCCTCAGTTTTCTTATCTGGAATACAGAGTTATTAATGCTGCCTCACATAGTGAGTGCTATCAAGCACCACGTCAGTGTCAACTAATATCTTCCCCTACTAAGATCATTTCCAAATATGCTTAATGGCACTAGAAAATGCGCAGAAGATAATGTTAATCGAGGAAAATGATGTATTGTGCGGTTTCATTCCCTTGTGGTACACATTATGTGGGTTTGTGTTTTTGTGTAGTTTCAATCATCTATTTTGTCAGCTTGGGGCCGAAGGTATGGTCACATGTCTCCAGGAAACTCAGTAGTCCCTTCTCTTTTCTGGTGGTTCCCTTCTCATGATAGAGTTAAGGGTCTCAGTTCCAGTTTTTTTAGACTAAAGGATCTGGGATACTCCCCAGTGTCTTGCGGAGAGAGCCCTGGGGAGCCTGGCCAGTCCACTTGGGCTGCATCTGCCGCTCCCAGCACTTGTGCACCAGAAAGCAGTTGACCACCACTGCTGTGGGCCACCCTGGCTGTGCTGTCACAGCTGGTCAGGGGCTGGCTCTCATGGTGTCAGAAAGAAGAGATTTCTTCTCATTGTTCTGTACCAACAACGGCCTGGGCTCCCAATGTTTCAGCTTCCTAGTTTGCGCCTACACACATTTGTCAACAGTGACTTTCCTAGGTGCCCCAGTCTGCTGCTGTGGAAGGGTCCTGTGTTGGTCTTGTGTGTGCCTAAGCCCCCTGCCATCTAGTACCAACCACCTAGGGATCCAGGCTCCTGCGTAAGACCACCTGAACTCATCAGATGTGCTGACAGTGAGGGAACCTCAGGAGAAGCGGTGGGTCTTGATTGCTTTCCTCCTTAGGAAGCTTCTAGGTGCTCTCTCACATTGCCTCACTTACTTCCCCATGACATTTGGTGGTATGACCAGGATGAGATGCACAGCCTTTGTCAAGAAAAGCATTGTCCTGTGACTGACATTCTTGCCTCTGGATGAGGGGCACAGCTGCCACCATCTGCAAAATGAAAAGAAACTGCCCTTGTGATTGTTTTCAGAACAAATGCGACTCCCATGATGAATTGTTAGACATGGACGTGGAAGTGGCTGTCAACTTTCAACTTGTAGATTTTTGTGCTAAAAAACATTAAAAAATTCTGTCTCATCAGGGACACCACTGCATATTCATGAAAAAGAAAGTGACTGGAAAGAACTATACCACAGTATTAGCCATGCTCACCTCTGGGTGGTAGGATTCCAATGGATTGTTTTCTTTTGTGTATATTTTGTTACATTTTCTGGATTTTCAACAATGAATATGTATTACCTTCACAATTAGAGCCATACATTCTGCCAATAAATTTATTTAAAAAAAAAACACTCATATGAATGAATACCAGATGGAGCTATCTGTGTGAATTTTTGCCCCTGTCCTAGATCCGTCCCAGTTATTCTAAATGACAACCTGTTTTCTGCAGGCAGAACTGGCCCTCCCCTCATACCAGTGACAGGCCAGTGGGTCTGTTACATAAGAGTCCCACATGAGAAACAAAAGTCCCATCTGACTCCCTTATGGTGGATTAGAATTAGTCTTTACGTTGGGTTCTATGTCTGAATCCTGAGCTTTCCAACATCTGTGCCCTCATAAATCCTGTGATTGGAAGGCCTGTGTGGGGTCCCCAGGATTACCCTCAGGTTTGACAGTTTGCTCAAACCAACTCACCAAACTCAGAACAGATGTTACAATCACAGTTATGGTTTATTCCAGTAAAAGGACACAATTATGGTTTATCACAGCCAAGGAAAAGATGTAGAGAGCAGAGTCCAGGAGCAGCCAGGTGTGAGCTGAGGTCCTCATCCAGTAGGGGCACATGGACAGTCTGACAGTGCACAGAAGGATTGCCAACCTGAGCCTCGGTGTCCAGGGTTCATATGAGGGTCTGTCATGTAGGCATGGAGTGACCTGGGACTGACCTAGCTATTCAGTCTCCAGCCTCTCCAGACGTCTAATTGATAGAGCCTGGCCCAAGGCCGTGGGCAAACAAAAATGGTCATTTACCATATATCACACTGGTAGTATGAACCGTCTGTCATGACCCAAGGCTCCTGGTATACAAAGGTGCTCTCTTCAGGCAGGCTATTTCCAGGGTTGTAGGTCATCGTCTAGTAACTGGTCAAGGGTCAGCCCTTCCTTTGGGATGGGCAGCATTGGAGTGTTCCAATCATGTTAACCTCAACCGCAGAGATCAGGCTCTGCAGCATGGGCTTAACTCCCTTCTGTCTGGATCTCTTGGGTACTTAGAATTTTTCTATTTTTTGTCTTTTCCTAGATCAAAGCCCTAATTTAGTCTCCTCATGGTTTATCCACAGCTCTCTGAGACCCTGTTGGAGGCAGAATGTCGTATAGGACCTTGGGCTAGTTTGTCATTCTCATGGTCAATGTTTTATGCTGCTGAGGTTGTGGCCTTGCTCCCATCTCTTTACAGGGCTTTCTGAGGCCCCTGGAAATGGGCTCCGTTGGCTATGTATCTACGTGAAATAGCATTTGGACAATAGATGGCCTATCTTGGGTCATAGCTCTGCCCACACAGCCCTGAACTTCTCCCAGCCTGGTCCAACCCCTTTTTTCCCAGTGTGCCTTGTGGCAAATGCTCTACCTGCAAATCATATACTTTTTGCTGCGTGCAGATCCTTACATATGAAGGTGTAAGAGGTATGGGGATTGTAGTTAACCACAAGGTCATTGTTTTTCTAATTGCGGTCGGCTTGCAGTATTATTTTTATGTTAGTGCAGGTGTTCAGCATAGTGGTTAGACATTCATGTAGTTTACGAAATGGTCCCTCTGGTAGGTTTGGTACCCACAGGGCACCTCACATAATTATTACAATAGTATTGGCTATATTCCCCATGCTGTACTTTACATACCCGACTATTCTGTAACTACCAGTTTGTACTTCTTCCTCCCATCTCCTCTTTCATCCAGTCCCCCAACCTTGCTCCCCTCTGACAACCACCAGTTTAGCTATCTGTATCTATGAGCCTGTTTCAATTTAGTTTGCTTGTTTATATTGGATTCACCACAAGTTTTAATGAAAAAACACGGATATAATCACTAGGAAAGTATTAGGCAGTATGGACGATTGCATAGAGTGACAGCCAGTGTCAGAGTCAAACAGAGCTGAGTGTGAATTCCTGATCATCTATTTTTTTTTAGTTCAGTGAACTTGAGCAAGCTATTTTTCTCTCCAAGTTGATTTTTTTTTTTCATCTGTGAAGTGGGAATGTTAAAATCAGCAATGGTTATGATTAGAAATTATGTGTGCAACTGGCTAGGTGGGTAGCCGGCCTGTGCTGGGCTGTGGTGAATAGCAGCTCCTGCTAATGTTATTTGATGTATTGACAGAGCATGTGTTTCGAGATTGAAGAAGGTAGTTGCTACACTACTCAGCTTTGTCTGGGGACACATACTCAATTGTGGGTACCCACTCTAGGATGTGTGTGCGTGCGTGCGTGCATTTATTTGCATGTCCATGATTGAACATTAAGTGTCTTTTCAAGGATGCTGGTTAGGAAGGCAAAGAGCCTAGAAAACTTGTCATATGAAGGCAATGGGATATTTAACTTGGAAAAGAGAGAGCTTTACCTTTTCTGCCTTTACATATTTGCTGGGTTACCATGTAGAAGTAGACATGCGCAGTATAGATGCAAGGAACATAACTACACAGGGGAAACTCCAGGGAGGTCATAGCCTGCAGGAAGCAACTCTAGCTGCCTAGTGATTGGAGCTGCCCAACAGTAGATTAGGCTGCCCCTGAGTTGCCCTGTCCCTGGAAGATGCAGGACTTGGGGGGAACACAGAGAAGATTTCAACTTTGGTTGGGGGCCTGGCTGAGAAGGAACTCCAAGGCACTATGTCCTTAGTGCCTGTCTTGCCCATTTTTCTTTTTAAGAAAAATGTCATGCCTCTTATGGGAGGCACCTCTCATAAATACCACTGCAACTTTGAAGGAGCTGCAAACCCCCAAAGGGTGTGAAAAGTGAAGTCCTTTTCTCTATCTTGTGATCTCCCTAGAATGAAATTTCAACTTGGTTTAGGACTGTCCCAGCGGTCTCTTCAGAATGATTAAAATCTTTGGGTCCATCTGGACCCATTCATTTTAACTATTCTGCTTCCCAAGAATATCATCTCATTATTTTTTCAGTGACCCAATATTTTCAGCACAAGTCAATGAATCCGGCAAATCATTCAGCCATTGATTATTTTTGGTAACCTTCTGATCTGTTCTAAATCCCTTTTAATTTCCATTTATGTCCTCCTGTCTTGTCATCTGTTCTGAGCTGAAAATAGTAACTTGGCTTGACCTTATTATCTGCCATTTAAGATTTTGTAGCCTTTGGTTAAATCTTATCTTAATAAGTGTTGCTAGGCTATAGACTATAGGGTTTTGTTTTTTTTGTGTTTGTTCCTTGTAGCTCACATCTGTTATCATGGGACTTTGCTGTCCCCCTTCAAGTATGCCCAAATCCCAGTTTATCTTTTTGATAAGAGCTAGCTTCAAAGTCAGCATTACTAAAATATACCAGTGTGCTTAGGAACACTTCTTTAGCCTTGAATTCTCTTCCAAATCTGTTTGTGTATATACAAAAAATTCTGCTTACATGGGACTTAATCTGTACTGGGAGCAGGGCAACATGCTGAATGGTGTTAGTTAGATCTTCATGTGCCTGAATGTCTTAGGAGTAAATTTGAGGTGGCAGAAGAGCTAGGACAATAGGAGAACTCTGGACATGTAATTGGCTAAACAAGATTGTTTTAACAAACATTTACTGAATGCCTGGGTAAGATTTGGCAGTTAGACATGAGAACAAACATGGAAAAGACAGGGTGGTTGACCTCGAGGACCCACTGTGCATGGGTGCAGGGCCGTGGGTTAAAACACTTAGGAAAATAAACAGACATGTCAGAGCCTTGAAGACAAACTTCAGATTTTGGGAAGAACATGGAGTAAACCAGTTTTTATACTTGGGTGGGGAGAAGGAGCCAGAGAGTGTTTGAAAAGAGTAATGTTCTTCTACCTTGCTGGAATGCTTTCTTCATTGAGGCATAAAAATCTTCAAATTTTTAATTATATTGCTAGTGTCTCCTTCCTGGTTGGGTACCACTCAAAACCCAGTCAGTCCGTCAAGGTTTAGACAGTCTTCTGATTCATGTCCTCAGGGCCTGTCTTTGCTGGCAAATCCAATTTAAGAGGAGGTTGTGAATCAATGGGAAAGGAAAGACTCTCTTTTCTGTGTGGCCAAAGTCTTCCTTCTTCTCCTCTGTGCCACCAGGTCCTCTTCGGGTCCCCAGGCCAAGTCCACTGAACACGCACTGGCCTTGAGCTCCACTTAGCTGCAGTGCCTTTAGCCAGCATTCTCGTCTCCCCTGTGCACTTGCGCTGGCATGGCCAGTCATCCTTTCCCATTTACAGTGGGAGGTTGGCCACGATCATATCACCATCATCACTGTCAGAGAGTGAGCGGGAGAAAGGCCACCAGGTCACGGTGCCTTGGACAGTGCCGGCTTGCCCTCTGTCAAGGATTCAATCTGGTCCAGCCTTTCTCTGCCCAGCATTACCTGAGGTCTGTGAATTCTATGAGAGCTTTAACAATTATGCTTTTCCTTTTGATAATGAAAACCGATTTCGATCAGTTATGAGAATTGAAATTATACTTTGCAATGATAATTGGCTACTGAGAGATATTTTCAAAGAATGAGAATGAACTCTCTTAAGGCTGCATTCCATAAATGGTGGTAAGTAATCTCTGGGGTTGAGGGACAATCTTTTTCTTCGAAAGGGGTCCTTATGTTACTCAAGTTTGAGATACAGGCTTGGTTGATTTTACACCTTCATTCAATAAACGTCTGCTGTGCACTAGGCACTGTGTCATTCGACTGAGCAAGTGATAGCCACGTCTGTAGGCTCCAGAATCCAAACTGCTGCTACTGACTTCCCAGTAGTGCCCCCTACATGGCTCAGGCTGTCCATTTCTCTATGCTTTGAGAGTATTTTATCTATTTCTGTCCTCTCAGAGGTGTAGAAAAAGGAACCCTGGAATTACAAAAACCAAAACCAAAAAACAAACCCAAAAAGAATTACTTGTATCCATGTTTGGTGTTTCCAAGTCCATGCTCCTCTGCTAGCCTTAGTGGGAAAGGTGGAAGCCCATGGAAGGTCTCAACCAGCCCCTGCAGAAATGGGTTCTGTACCACAGAGCAGATTTTTCACAAGAGCTATTTCCAGGTTTGTTTACATCCCCCGCCAGCCCCCACCCCCGCCACCAATTTCCAATTTCATGAACTCCCACAGGGCTGGGCCAAGGAGTTATACCCTAGGATTCTTCTCTGCTTAGCAGGAGTTCCAGGGCAGTGTGCTTGCTGATGGGTCTCAGGTTTAAAGAACAATCTGTCACAGAGCTAAGAGGCTTATTACTCATTCTAATAGTGAGCACTAAATAAACACCAGATATATAACCTGGGACCTTTAAAACAGAGCTAATACGAAGAGCCATTAAAGTAGCACATTTGCAAACCCACCACCCACTGAAACAGTTCCTGTTAAAAATGCAAAATGCCTAACCATTGGTGTCCAGTTGCTATGTAGTCAGTGAGCACTAAAGTGTGACACTTGGCGGGTCCCAGTAAACCTCTAACAGGGCCACTGCCCTGCTGTTCCCCTGCTCCTGGAGTAATGGGTGGGACACGCCTTGCTTTAAAGGGAGAGATCCCTTTTTACACAAGTTGGGGCACATTCAGGGTGGTATGGGGCTGCAGATGGGAGAGAGCCCTTTTCAAGTGTCCTAACAGACAGATGGGGATACCGGATCACTCAACCGAGGTGGGCAAGGTCTTCTGATCCTTAGCATCACATCCAGCGGGGCAAGGTATTGATTTCCAAGCTTCCAAGGCTGGAGCCAGCCCTTCATGGATTTCTAAAATGCATCAAGTAAGGGCATTGTAGGAGATAGTGTTCTTATATACCCGGACCTGATTTCTCTGTGCAGAGCAAGTACTGAATAAATGAAGGGCCTTTGTCAGGGGCATGATGCCTTCATTTATTATCTACTTTGTACAGACCCCAGACTAGAAGCCTGGCACATGGAGGTGGATAAGACACAGTCCCCACCTTTTGGACTTATAGTCCAGGTGGGGATTCTAACAAGTAAAGAGGTGATTCTAATATAGGGCAGTCCGAGTGATGCAATCTGCTAGACCCAGTCTTGAAGGGTCAGAAAAGGCTTCCTGGAGGGTGGATGTTCAGCTGAGTCGTGCAAGATGTATAGATAGGAGTTAATAGATTGATGCAAGGGGATAGTGAAATTACAAGTCTTACATGTGGGAGAGCATGTCAATTTGTAAAGTACACGTATTTCAGGACGGCTGGTCATAGATTGCAAGATGGTCTGAAGAGAAATGAAATGGGAGAAGTAAACACCCTTGGTAATATTACCTCTTAGTTATTTTCTCCACACTCCTTCCCCAAAGCAGACATGGCAGGTTCATCTCTGTGTGTTTTTGCATTAAAAAACAAAAACAAGCCCTGGCTGGTGTGGCTGACTTGGTTGGAACATTTTTCCATAGACTCAAAGGTTGAGGGTTTGATTCCCAGTCAGGTCACATGCCTGGTTGTAGGTTTGATTCCCAGTTTGGGTGTGTATAAGAAGGTAACCAATCAATGTTTTCTATCTCACATCAAGGTCTCTCTGTCTTTTTCTTTCTCCCCCTTCTTCTCTCTCTAAAAAGCAATGAAAAAATGTCTTCAAGTGAGGATAAAAAACAAAAACAAAAAACAAATGGAGAAAAGAAAGCCTCTTTAATAAATGTTTCTGGGGAAATTGGAAAGGCACATACAAAAGAATGAAACTACACTCCAGTTTTTCCCCATGTACATTAATTAGTTCAAAGTGGATTAAAGCTTAAATATGAGAACTGAAACAATGAATTACATAAAGAAAAACATAGGTACTAAATATATGTACCTGATCTTAGAGAAGATTTTATGAATTTGACCCCAAGTGCAAGGGAAGTAAAGGAAAAAATAAATGAATGGGACCAATATCAAACTAAAAATCTTCTGTCCAGCAAAAGAAACTGCCAACAAAACAAAAAGGCAACCAAATGAATGGGAGAAGATATTTGCAAACAACAGCTCCAGGAAGGGGTTAATATCCAAAATATATAAAGAACTCACAAACTCAACATCAAACAAATAAATATACCAATTAAAAAGTAACATTTCCCCCAAGAAGACATACAAATGGCCAATAAATATATGAAACAATACTTAGCTTCACTAGCTTTACTAGCTATTAGGGAAATGCAAAACAGAACTACAATGAGATCCCACTTCACACTGGTTAGAATGGCTATTATCAATAAGACAAGTAATAACAAGTGTTGGAGAGGTTGTGAAGAGACAGGGACTCTCACATGCTATTGATAATGTAGTGGCCCTGGCTGGTGGCACAGGGAATAAGGCACTGGTCTGCGAACCCAAAGGTTGCTGGGTCGATTCCCAGCCAGGACACATAACCAGGTTGCAAGTCAGGTCTCTAGCCAGGTCCGTAGCTGAAGGCAGGTGAAAGACAGCCATACATTGATATCTCTCTCCTTCTCTACCTCTCTCCCTTCCCCTCTCCCTAAAAATAATAAATAAAATCTTAAAAGAAAAAAAAAAGAATAGAGTCACCATATGACCCAGTAATCTCTCTTTTGGTTATCTAACCAAAAAATTTGAAAACATTTATTCACGAAGATAAATGTACCCCTATGTCTACTGTATCATTATTCACAGTGGCCAACACATGGAAACAACCAAAGTACCCTTTGGTGATAAAGATGTGGTACCTATACAATGGAATACTACTCAGCCATATGAAAAGATGAAATACTGCCATTTGCAACAACATAGGGGAACTTTGAGAATATCATGCTAAGTGAACTAACCCCATTAGAAAAAGCTAAGAATCATATATAGTTTCACTTGTATATGGAATGTAAAACTGAAACTCGTAGACACAGACAATAGTATGGTGGTTACCAGATGGAAGGGGTTGGGGGTAGTAAAGGGTGAAGGGAGCCAACTATAAGGTGATGGAAGATGGTTTGACTTTAGGTGTAGACACAGGGCAATATCATAGAAATGTACACTTGAAATCTATATAATCTTATTAACCAAGGTCACCCCAATAAATTTAATGAAAAAAAAAAAAAAAAAAAAACCACAAAAACAAACAAAAAAACCCAAGCAAACAAAAACCCTCAAGTAACCTTTCCAATTGAAATGTTTAGTTTGCTTGGTTGAAGGCTATTTAATGGTAAAATGATGGTCTCTTTGCTTGCTCCATGGCAGGCTGAGGGACACATCACATGAGAGTCTAGTTTCCACAGAGGCTGTGATTTGGTATGTGCTAAGCTTCCAAATGCTCCACTGAAAGCTCAGTTTCCCAAAAGAAAGTTACCAGGGAGTCTTGGTATAGAGACAGAAGTCACTGTGCCAGAGGGATGCTAGGGGCAACTCTCATGTGAATGTAAGACAGCTGAACGTGAGGTTGTACAGCCTTCCAGACCTGCAGGAGTAGAAATTGGGGTTCTGCGATAAGAGGGTGACTTCTATGTGACAACAAGGCTTGTCAAATCAAGACAGCAGATATAATTAACAATAAGAACAATATCACGTTTTGGCATGACAGTTTATACATTCAAAGGATGTTGTAATAGTTAAGATATTGGTTCAGCTGCTGTATTAGAGAACAGAGTGTAGCAGTGGATTTAATAAAATAGATTTTCTTTTCTCCTTTAGAAAAATGAGCTGGTAGGCGGCCCAGGGTGGTAGGCAGCTCTGCTTCATAAGGTTGTGTGGGACCCAGTCATCTTTTATTTTGTGCATCCACCATCCTCTAAGGTCAGATGTGACTCATCATCACTATGTCCAAATCCAATCTGCAGAAAGAAGGAAAGGGGAAACTGGAGCAAACAGCTTCTTTTTAAAGGCATGACCTGAGAATTGCAGATATCATTTCTCTTTGTATTGCATTGGCAAGCAATGATGACTTGGCTACATTAACTGCAGTGAAGGATGGGCACTGTAGTCTCTGGCTGGGTAGTGTGTGTTTAGGTGGAGTTTGGCTTGTGATTGCCAAAGGAAATTGGGGAGAATGGATAGTGGTGAGGAACTGGCAGTCTCTTCCATAGATGTTTATCTCCATTGTGTCATCTGATTCTCTCAAAAGCCTTTTTTGAAAGGAGTCATAGCTTAAGTATCCTTCTGTTGTAGATGAGGAAGCTGGATCAGAGAGATCAAGGGCCTTGGCCAATAATGTGCAATGAAGCCATGTGGCACGGTAAGGCGATTGTAAAGATCTTGATCATGAGGTGCCATGGTAGGTGCTGCAGTTTCTATCAAGAATTACCTTCAAGGTAACCATGAATTAGAGATCTGAAGAGCACAAGTCTAAGGGTATTTTGAACATGGCCTCTTGTGGGTATGGTCTGACCTTGTCTTACTCTGCCTTTTCTATTCCCAGCACAGACCCAAGCAAATAGGACCCATGCCATCATTTTCCACTTGCATTAATTGCATACCTACAAAATGATAGGCACTGAGCTTGACACAAGTACATTTTCTTAGTTAATCTCAGAATGGCATCATGAAGTACTCATTATAATTTACATTTTTTTTTAAAGATTTTATTTCATTATTTTTAGAAAGAGGGGAAGGGAGAGAAGCAGAGAGGGAGAGAGACATCATGTATGGTTGCGTTTCACCTGCCTCCAGCCACAGACCTGACTGGAGACCTGGTTTGCAACCTGGTTATGTGCCCTGGCTGGGGAATCAAACCTGCGACCTTTGGGTTCGCAGGCCGGCGCCTTAACCACTGTGCTACCAGCCAGGGCAATTTACATTTTACAGGAGAGGAAACAGAGGCCCAAGGAGCTGAATGGACCAAGATTAGATAATTTGTTGGGATTCCAACACATTCCTTTGGCAATTCCAACACAGGCCTTCTGGCCCCAGGGCTCTTCCTGCTACAGCATGCTGTCCTATATGCTGAGCAACGGCAGGCTGAGCAGATCTGAAGTTGAGTGCCTGCCTGGTTGCATGTATGACCAGTAGCATTGCTACTTGGGGTCTGTGTAAGCGGTACCCTTTGTGACTTTGCCTGTTTGTAAAACAGGCTAAGCCCTGCTACTGGAGTGCAGGTCTTCTAACATAGGTAGTTTGTTTCTTGACAGGTCTTCCCTAGGCAGCTCTTTCAAAAAAAATTAATTTTCATCTCTTTTCAAAATTACCAAAGGAATACATGTTCATAAAATTCAAATACTATGGAAGGGCCTTACATACATAATGACAGTTCTCCTAGCCTTCCCACCCCCTTCCAGTCTCTTTTCTCAGAGGTAACCGCTGTTAGCATTCCGGTGAGCATGTTAGATGTTTTGGTCTATGCATTTTTGTTGGTTTGTTTGTTTAGATTTTTAAAAGAAAAAATGGGAATACATCGATTATTTGACAATTCCCATTTTTTCACTTAACATCAATGCATTGCATTTCTCTTTCCATCACAGGACATTAAATTTGACCTCATTCTTGCTGGTGGTCATGTGTTGTACTGACCACATAGCTGCCTCTGGATTCTGCTCACATTTTCTAACATATGATATGTTGTTAATAGTGTGGACTTTGGACTCACACCATCTTCTTTATGACCCTGGAATCCGTCTTATATTAGGGGAGTGATTCTGACTTAACTGCTGTGGGCTTCAGTTTATTCACCTGTGAAGCGGGGTTAATAACACGAACCTCTCTCATTGGGACACTAACTGATTTAACACATGAAATATACTTAGAACAGACCCTGGCATGCATGTCATATGAGTGCTATGTGAGGTTCAGCTGGTCTTTTTATACTTGGATAGTATTTCATATTATGCCCAGATTCCTATTACTTGACATTTAACGTGTTCGTGATTCTTTTTTTGCTAAAACAAACACTGCTGGTGACCAATATACTTTTTTGCGTGTGCTTTTGTGCACATGGAGACATGTTTCTGTAGAATAAATTTCTTGGAGTAAAATTTGTGCATCGAGTGTTTGGGCATTTCCAACAGTGTCATAAGCTGGTGGGCTTTGCCTGGCCAGGGTTTCCTTGGCTCCTTTACCAGGACGGGCGCCCTGCCACCATCCTGTCCTCCACATAGCCAGCGTCTGGCAGAGCTACGATGTGGCAGCAGCATTTCCCTTTATTTTCGCAGGGCTGGCTCTTTGTGCACATCTATTTAACTCGCAAGCCTGTTAATTCTGAATGGCCACTTTCTGTGGCATTTGGTGCACAGGGAACAGATGACCTGGCTGAGTACCTTGATGTGGTCCCACATGCTCACTGTTTGAGAATGAGATGGCGCCAGTGGCCAGGAGAATGGACATGTGGCTTCACTCCTGAATTTGTCCAGGTTCCCTGAGAGCTTGATAACATTGGGCTTTCTCCTTATCATGTCTTTGCTGAGTGACGTGGGGAATGAATGGAGTAGGCATGGATGTGATGATTGATAGGATGCAGAGACCGGGGCTAAGGACACAATTCTAACTTGGGGATCGGAAGGTGGGCGATTTATTTATTTAACTATGAGCACTTACTCAGCCGTCATTCTGGGGGAGGCACTGACTTGGTGCTGGAGGCTGGGAACAACTAAGACATCATTCTTACCTTTGAAGATACCACATACATTTTAGGAGCCCTTGAAAAGACTTAAAATTTTAAGAACAATGGAAGTGATGGTAATAATGTGGATGGATCTGTGGCTGAGGGGAGGGGTAGGGGGGTGTTTTGGGGTTCCTTTCCAAAGAAATGATTAGTGGGGAGGCTTTCCTATATGAATATTATAAATAAAAAATTACATTCTATTTTCTTTTTCTCTCATTGGAAAAGATACTGTCATGTAGATAATATAGAAAAATATAAAAGGAATTAAAGGTCATCTCTAACTTTCTCAGCCAGAGGCATCATTGTTAGCAGTAAGCGTATATATGTTTGACTACATTTATATGTAGGTACATTTTAAAAACAAAATTGGGAATCATACTTTATATACTATTTTGTGACTTGATTTTTTACTTGAACTATATTAGGAGCATTCCACACATCTTTCTGTATTCTTTGATAACATATGTAATGGAGGTATGATATTGTGTTATATATACACACATATATATGATCTATTTAGTCAATAACTTTATGGATTTTTAGATTATTTCCAAGTTTTTTTTCTTATTATCTTGTAATAAATATCCCTTTTATTAATCTTAGTGTACATTTCTCACCCTTCTCCTAAAATATAGTACTATCCCTGGCTAGTGGCTCAGTGGATAGGCAATAGCCTGTGAACACAAAGGTTGCTGGTTTGATTTCCAGTCAGGACACATAACCAGGTTGCAAGCCAAATCTCCATCCAGGTCTGTAGCTGGAGGCAGGTGAAAGGCAACCATACATTGATGCTTCTCTCCCTTTCTTCTTCCTTCCCTGCCCTTCTTTCTGAAAATAATGAATAAAATCTAATTAAAAAAATATTATATTAGAAGCAGAGTTGCTGAGTCAAAATGTTGTGGACATTTAAAACCTTAATTACTAAGTTTTTTTTCAGGAAGTTTATGTCATGTGGTGTGTTCAGTGAGGGTGTAAGAGAATGTTACTGTCTCTGCATCCTCAGAAACAGTGCATGTTGTAAGTTTAAAGTTTGCCTCACCAGTTTTTTTTCTGTTAGAAATAACATACAATGATGGGTGTGTGCAGTGGGTAATGGGATCTAGGATTTGAGGTCTGAAGATTCTAAACCTTGCCTTTTACAACTCAGGCTAAAGTAAGTGATGGATGAGAAAGTGTTTTGTCAACTCTATTAGCCAAACAAACACGAGGATATTATTGTGATTGTCATGCCCAGACGGAGGTGGGTCAGGCTAGGTTGCTATTGAGATACAGTCTGATGCAGTAGAAAGGATACTGACTTTATATCAAGTACTTGCTTCATTACTTACTGGGTATGTAATTATCTTAGTCAGCTTGAGCTCCTATCAAAAAGTACCATAGACTGACTTAAATGCAGATGTTTCTCACAGTTTTGGAGACTGGGAGGATAAGATCAAGATGCTGGCTGATTTGGCTCCTGGTGAGGACTCTCTTCCTGGTTTGCAGATGGCCACCTTCTTGGCTATGTCCTCATATGACCAAGAAAGATCTCTGTTGTGTCTCTTCTTATAAGGGCACTAATCCCATTCATGAAGGCTTTACCCTCATGATTTAATTCCCTCCCAAAGGCCTCTTCTCTTTATACCATCACACTGGGGGTTAGGGCTTCAGCGTTTTGTGGGGGAAACAAACATTCAACCCATAGCAGTGACTTGGTAATTTACTTAGCATCACAGAGCCTTAGTTTCTTAATTTGTAAAATGGGAGAATAATGCACACTCCATGGGTTGTTATGGAAATTACATTATGTAATGTGTGTGCATGTAATATGTAGTTGGTCAAAATTAGGTATTGCTTATAGCTATAGTTCCATTATTGCTAAAATTTTCCATAATTACCAAAAGATTATCACTCCTTGTGTTTTTGGTTATCACTTAGAATGATCATGTATTTAGAAACCAAAGCACAGTCCACCCATGCACAAACAAATAAAACCTTTAAAAATGATTGAGAAATGCACACATGCACAGACACACACTCTTAGCTGATAGAAGAACAATAAAGGGAATGGGGATTTCAGCTTTTGTTGATAGATGTACCCTGGGGAGGTAGCAAGGAGCCCTTTGGTTGATTAGCATTGGTATTTCTCCTGTGTTTTTGTTTTATTATTAATTTTTAAAGACACTGAAGAAATCCAGAGTGAGTGTTTAATCCCTACCCTTTAGGTGAACACTGCTCACAGGGACAGAAAGTGATACGATGTCAGTTTCTGCACTCATTTTAGTATTCACCTTACATAACCACCATTGGAAAAGTCCTCCCGGAACTTGAGGTCAGTGGTGCTTACCACACTGACCTGATTCAAAGCTCATCGCGCCCCTCCCCGCCTTTCCCATTGTCCCTGTCCACAGACCAGCGCCACTTCTCTCTCCTTTTCCGTAGACAACTCAGCTGCAGCTGGCTCCAGAAGCATTTTCCCTCTTTAAGTCCACTCCACAGGCTGCCCTCTTCCCTCATCATTTCTCATTTCTCATCGTGAAAAATCCCTCCTTTCTCTCTTTATGGCTTCCTGAGATGCGAAAATAGTGATAATTTAAATTTGGCAATTACGACGACAATGAAACAACTTTTGCAGAAAAGCAGGGTTTCAAATTCAGGAGTTTTCTGTTGTTGAAACCTCACTCTTTCTTTGCCTTTATTTTGTGGCTGTACCTGTGACCTTGCACCGCCCTTCACCCCAGACCTGGTGGCCAAGTATAATAGGATGAGAAACAGCGGCCACAGGCAGGCAGGTGACTTCTTCCATGAGTTGGCCGTGCGGTCAATGCAAGCGAGCAGACTCGCGTTCAGCCTGGCCTCTTCCACCAGCAATGACCTTCCTAACCTCCTAGAGGAATCGTTTCCTCCCCATGCGGTGGGTACCCTGCAAGGGGACTTTCCCACACTCCAGCCACATGGTGGCAGGCAGCAGGGAGCTGGAATCTTGGAGCGGGAGGTTGGAAGGATGCAATTCGTTTCTTCCCCGCCAGTGGCCAGGTGAGCGACCTACTGTGAGCTGTGAAACGGGGCCTTCTGAAGACCCCACCCTCTCCGTTCTAAGTGCTTGGAGCACTTGTATTAGTGCGATTAACATCCTACTTTCCTGGCATACATGCAGGCTTCCATTTCAACAACCGGCTCCCATTCTTAGTTTAAAAAAAAAAAAAAAAATCTGCTAAAATCTGGTTTCAGAAGAAGGACACGCAAGGCCTGTAACCATCAAGCCTGTCTCCCCACGAGCGCCATCTGTTCTCATTAGAGTGATCTGGCGGCTTCCGAGTGGGAGAGCCGGCCTCCGGGTGCCCAGAAGGACGCCGGCTCGTGCGTCATCCTTTCGGAGACTTCGCTTTTTTGTTTTGTTTGGTCTTGTTTTTGTCTGGCAGGCTCAAAGAGAGGCTGTCCTACTTTCCAAGAGAACAACTGCTCCAACATGTTAAGAAATTAAGTCTCAGGGAAAAGAAAATTCCTTGTGAGAGAGCTTCTAATGACTCCTGGACCGCATCCTGTGTCGCCCAATTTATTACAGAGAAATATTACAGAAGTTGGGAGCCAAAGTTGATGTGCGCAGCCGTCGCTTAGAAAGTGACGGATGCTTCCTGGGAACAGTGAACCTCTCCCCGGACCCCCAGCACTTAGTCTGGAGAGGATTTGCCTGCCAGGCTCCTTGTGCTCCCGTGCCCAGGAGAGCCAGGCTCATTCCTGGTCCCCTGCATTTGAGAGTGATAATCGTTCCTCTGATAGTTCTTTTGATGATCAGAGCTGCTGCTGGTGTGTGTGCATGTGTGTGTGTGTATGTGTGTATGTGTTGGGAGTGGGAGAAATCCATTTTGTAGCTATCTTTCAGCCTGTGGGGATGCCCACTAAGTCAAAAACGTATTACCATGAAGGTACTCCTTCTGGGGGTGTCCTATTTCACATGGTAGGGAAAGGCAGGTGAAATGACGAGAGTATTTGGCCTCAAATAAAAAAATGATTCTTCCCTAGCTTTTATATTATGGACTTTGCCTGAGAGAGTAGTCTGAGGCCTTAGGTAGGACTCCAGGTTCCTGTACCCTGGGAATGTCCTCCTCTCCTGGGGTCTCTTTCCTGCCTGTGCCCCACACCCCTTACTAGCTCCTATTCTGCCTCCTCCCAAGGCTTGTTTGTGTACCTGTCACCTGATTTCTGCTAAAATGTTAGCTGGAGGTGAGTATATTCTTTTGGGGGGTTGGTGTTTGCATTTTCATAGGTGGCTTGAATGTGGAAAAGCTACCTAAAGCAGGGGAGCCTCATGGGGAGGGGGAAGGGTGTGTGAGAGCTGAGACACCAGCAAATCCTACTGTGTGCATTCCACAGAGCTAGCCTGTCTCACTTTCTTTTGTCTCCTAACCTCAGAGTATAAGGCACCTCACACATTGGTGGGACAGAGAGGAAGCTTTTTATATGCAAGTAGGACATCAGCCAGCAATTTCCCAAGACTACAGAAACTCAGCAAGTCAGGGTGAAAGCAGTACACCCCTGGGAAAGCCTGATGCACCGGCCCCTGTAAAAGAGGGGGGTGGAGTTAAGGTGTTTTTTTTTTTTTTACAGTCCAAAGTGAAATTTTTGCTTTGGAATTTGGAGAGGAGATGCATTGATGTGGCTTCTGAGCAGAAGTCCAAGACTGAATGAAAGGTGCTTAAGTCTGAATTTCTGAGAACAATGAATACTTTTTTTTTTTTTTTTTAGCATGAACATATTTCATGTGATATTTAGGACATATTTGTACAAAAAGTCTTGTTCATCTGAATTTAAATTTAACTGGATGTCTTGTATATCATCTGGCAAAGTAGTCTTTTGCAATTCCTTGTACATGTTGTTAAAAATAATTTCTAGAAAAGCTAAAATTATACATCTTAGGCAAACATAAAATGAATTCATGTCAAAGATTTTTTAACTCATTGATTAATAAGAGGACCAGCATGATGTCATAACTGGTTCAAAAGAGAATTAAGAACACACACACACACACACACACACACACACAGTTGGGAAATGCTGAAATGAATCTGTTAATAGATGCAAAACTAGTCATATTTATGGGATAGTAATTAATTGCATTCCTTTTGGCTAAATTAATTTGCATTTCTGTGAACAAGAGTCATCTGTGATACAGCTTTTTGCCACTTGCAATAGTTATAAAATAGGTCAAAAATAATGAAAGGCACAGATAACCAGAAAGGGTGTGTTAGATACAACATCCAGTAATTATTTTTGCCTGTTTAAAAATCTGTCCTAATTTCTCCTAACAGTGCCCTGCTCTGTCTTGTCTCAGGGCCTTTGCACATGATGGTTCTGCCACCTCCTTAGTTAGTTACCTTTCGTTAAACATTGATATCTTATCTCAAGCATCATTACTTCTCAGAACCTCTCCCTGATTCTCTATCTAGGTCAGGTTCATGTGTTACATGTTCTTATTGGAGCATGTTTCTTTCATTAGGGAATATATTCAGTTTATAACTGATGCTCCTTACTGAGATCTATAATTCCTTGCTCATCCTAGCCCCTGTTCTCACCAATGTTCCCATCAATATTTATGCTCTGGTCATACTTTTTTGTTCCTTGACCATAACAAGTTCTTCCTTGTATCAGAGACTTTGCACCTGCTGTTCCCAGTGCCTGGAATTTTTCTTTTTCTTGGCTTTTGTGTGGCATGTTTCCCTTTCTCTTTTTCTTTCCTTTCCTTTCCACTCTCCCTTCCCTTCTCCTCCCTTCCTCTGTCCCTCCCTCCCTCCCTTCCTTCATTCCTTTCCTCCCTCCCTTCGTTTGAATGTCAGAAAGCTTCTCATGAGCTTACCCAAGGATGCTCTCCTCCCCATCTTTACTTTCTGTCCCAGTGGTTCATAAACCTTAACACAGATCTGAATCCCCTGAAAGGCTTGTTAAGACCCATTGCGGGGACTCATGTCGAATTTTTGATTCACTAGGTCTGAGGAAGGGTGTGAGGATCTGTGTTTTGACAAGTTCTTGGTGGATGCTGATGCTGCTGGTTTGGGCACCACTTTTGAAGGAACAATGCTCTGATTGTTTTCTCTCAAAACATAACATTATCTTTCCCGCTTTACTGATTTGCTTTTGGCTTCCTACACAACTGAAAAAAACTTTCAGTTGGGGAGGAACATTGACCCTCCTATTCATTGCTATACTCAGAGTACAAAGGATAATGTCTGGTTAAAAAAAAAAAAAAATCAATAAATATTTGTTGAATGAATACATGAACCACTTTCCTTTTTGTTCTGTATTCTTGAAAAAGGGGGGTGGGGGTGGTTGTTCACCAAAGCATGGCTGGATTCAAGTGCTGAGATTAGTGGTTTGGATAAAATAAAGGCAAGTGATGGTTGGGGCCTGTGCTGTCGCATGAGCATGCCCTTATCCCTAGGGCCAGTGTCACTTACCTACTGTTGGCTTTTATCAACACAGGTTAGATCACAGCAGGACTTCGGGTACTTTTGGCAGGACCCAGCCTGACCTGGGTTTTGCTACAATTAGCAGCTCCGATGAGCATTTAGAAGATGGGGTGCGGGTGGGGGAGGGGCTTGCGCTTTGGCCTTCGTGTGTCTCCCAGACAAAGCAGCAGTTTTTTTTTTTGTTTTTTTTTTTTGGGGGTGGGGTGGGGGGGGGACGGGATGACACAGTTCCTCTGAGCTAGGCTGGTGCTCGCAGTCTCTAGTCTTAGCATCATAATTGTTTTAGGGCCCTTTCCTTCTGGTCTTAACTCTTGGATCCCCCGATACCAACATTCTGCTCCAAATCCCCCTCCTGCTTTAGGGGCACATACTCAGCAGCGCCCCCTCCTGGCTCTTCCTTTTCTAGTCTCTTCTGGACTATTCCTCCAGGCTCCTCTCATCACAAAATGTAATAAAGGACTGGGTCCCTGAGGGAGGAGAGACAATGTGGCATAGTGATTGAAAGTACGTTTCTTGAAGTCTACATTCTAACCTTATTCCTGCTAAGTACTGTGTGTCGTTAGAGTTAATTAACCATTCTGTGCTTCAGATTATGGGGACAGCAATAGCACTAAATTACAGGATTGTTGCTGGTATAAAAGAGAGGATACTTGTAAGGAGTCTAGTCCCTGCACCTTGTAGTTATCAAGAACATGACCTAATACTTCTTTATTGAAACAGCTTTCCATTTTAACAGGGGACTTTGGTAGACACCTGCTTTGACAGCAAGTCTTGGCAGGCCAGATATTTGGGAGTCTTTGGATGACAACATGTGGACAGATGTCCATTCTGTATGTGGGTTAGACAGAGGTGACTTGGCTGTTGACTCTAGACCTAAGATAAAAAGCCCTTCTCAGACCTTGGCAACTGAGGATAAGACAGGCAATAATAGCAATGCTGTATTCAGAACCCTTGCTTTAAATAATCCTTCTCCTTAATAGCTTTGCCCCTGGCGTGTGACAGGTGTTTACATTATTAAGTAAAAGCCTTTAAACAGCCACCTCCTTGGTATAAGGGTGAAGGAGATTAAAATCCAAGCAGTGCTCCAGCCATTTAAATCAATGAGACTTGTCGGATCTGTAACACACGAGCTACTTAGAGGGCGCAGGCACCTATTGTTTTTGAGCTTCCACTAATATCTCAATAGGCTCCTTTTTAAAAAGTCTGGCCAGGCCCTGGGATGCTCATTAAAGGTTGGTCTAGCTGTGGCCTCTCTCCCTTTATAAATAGCATTAATAGTTGACTACATGTGCATCAAGCAGTTATGCTCTTGGGTGTATCAGAGTTTGGGGAATTCCTGCCTTGAGAAATGACCTTTCAAGTAATCCCAATGGTCAAGTCCCTTAGCTCGTCAGAAGCAGGGACCATGGATGCTGCCCCTCCTCCTAGGGGGTTCTCACCTGGCCCGCTTGGCTTCTCCCACCTTTTCTTGAGTTGTTTCAGTCTTCAGCCTCAGCATTGGTAACCTCATGTCCACCAGCAGCATTGAGGAACCAGGTTTCTGAGACACATCGTTTTTTTAAAGCTTTATGGGATCATCATTCATTGGAAACTTCGCTTGCTCTTTTGAATAATCAAACCTAGATCCTCCATATTTGGCAGCAGAGGGGAAATCTCCACATAACAATTGTATCTAGAATGTAAAGATCCAACTCATACGCCTTAAGATTGGGGGGTGTCTCAAGCTAATTTTAGCGTGCCCCACCAAGCTTGTCTTAGGGCACTGATTCTTTTTTTTCTCCTCATCCACAGTCGTTTTCTCTATTAGAGAAAGAGAGGAAGGAAGAAAAACATCCATGTGAGAGAAGCATCGATTGTCTGCCTTCGTTGGCACCCAGACCAGGAATCTGCACAGGGACTGGGATCTTAGGTGTGTGGACCGGAGGTTGCGTGTGTTCACACCTAGACCAGGGATGAACCCAAAACCTAGGTAGGTATGTGTCCTGATCTTGAATCGAACCTGTAAACTTTCGGTCACAGTACGATGCTCCAACCACTAAGCCACATTGGCCAGGGCTGTGGTGATTCATTTTTAACGCTCAGATTCTGAAGGGGACTCTTGACCCCCTTTTCATGCCTTGGATTCACAATTGAGTCAGGCTGGCCACAAAGGAGCCACACGCAGGTAGAGTTACAAGGCAGAGCGCTTGCCTTTCAGCATGGCCCCGTATGTCAGCTGGGGAGGGAGGGACTGCCCAGGCCTCAGCTTTGGACGAGCGGGCCCAGCAGAGGGTGAGGAGTTTCTTCTGTAGATGGTTGGAAAGTCTCTTTTCTAAGTGGCTGACTTGGGAAATGTTTTTCCCTTCAGAGGAAAGCCCCCTCCCAATGCAGACCGATGAGGTAAGACCATGGCCTCTAGTCTCTAGAACTTCTTTGTAGCATATGACATCAAGGCCTCTGCACGGAGAAAGACATACATGTAAATAATACCTGGCCTTTGCAGTGTTGGGACCAGCAGCAGCACAGGAATCCCCTGTGCTGGGGAGGAGGAGTAAGCTGACAGTACCATGTTGTTTTTTACTGTATTTTATCGTTTATGTGATTATAGTTGGCCCTGCTAGCCAATACCATGCTGTACATATATTAAAAAATACCGCGTTATGGTTCTGAAAGGTGGCATGCTCAGACGTGCACCCCACACTGGGCTCTATCCCTCACTTGCGTGACCCTACTGTCACATCCCAAAGCTGGGTAGAGTGCCTGTGGATAGGATGGGACCTCATCACAGAGGACTTTCCAGAGCCACCACCCAGCCTGCAAAGGACACGGACATTGCAGCTTGATTCCTGGGACTTAAATGGCACACTGCTTTCCCCTGATGCACAATTTCAGGTGGGGAGATCTTGTGACATAAATAAGGCATGCACGTTTGAAATTTTCATTTCTGAAAGCAAACTGTTGAAAGCAAAAGTTAAAAAGAGATCCCCAAGGGGAGAGCAGTTGGGGGAAAATGGGATGAATGTAATACAACAATAAAAAATCTCCGTCTCTCTTGTCTTGGGAGGAACTAAAAGTGCGGAGAGGGGTTTTCATTTGGCAGTGAACGGGGTGGCTTTCAGTGGCCCGTTTTCCTTCTGAATTGAGCTCCCATGTTCTGATTGCCATCCCTTTGATCTTCTATTCTCTGTGCCCAGGTACCCTCTTGTGCCTGCCTGAACCACGTGAAACAAATCATCTTAATTACTCCAGGCCTGGCTTCCTCCTCTCGTTCTCATTTTCTGAAATTCCTGCCGTGCTTACCAAATAAGTCTGCGTGGGGCTCCAGCCTTTGGAAGCAGCACGGAAGCACCTGCAGCAGCCAGAGGAATTTCAAAGTTAGTTAAAAGGCACAGGAGGAGTGAGGGAATTGAATGAGAACCCCCCTGGTTTTCAGCCTGGAGATGTAATGCTGACTGTACTCCAAGACCGCATTCCTGGCAGGGCACAGCCCTCACAACTGTTGTTTGTAGAAGTGAGAATAATTAATGCTGTGTCTTTTTGGCATGGTTCTCAGAGCCTTGCTTCATCAGCTATGCCCGCCCCCCTCCCTGCTCACTGTAGGAACAGGGCCCCCCACCGTGAGGGAGGTCAGGTGGACAGAGAAGGGGAGGAGGATGGTGGTGGCTGTCACCTGCTGGGGCTCCCAGGTTAGCCAGTAGCAGGCCCCAAGCAAAGCACAGAGTCCGAGGGAAAAAGGACCAACTCCTGGGACCTGTCACTGAGTGGCAGTCGGATAGTAGGATTGTGTGGGATTGCATTTTAAGTGAATTCTGAATGAAGAACCTCTGGCAGAGATGTGTTGAGGCAGGGCAGGCTGTGATCCCAGACTCTGGGGTGGTCCAAGGGGAGGTAATTAGGAGCAACCAGCTGAGACTGTGGAAAAGAAAATATAAGGCAAGCAGCGTAAAAACTTCCTGACAGTCCTGTCTATTAGCCGATAGCATCTTCTCCTAAAGGAAGTGCGTAAGACCCATTGCTGGAGGCATTAAAGGGCCTGGTAACACTGGTGGCAGTGGCCTGCTGGGAATTGCATTGCTCCTCCTAGAGGTGGGGCCTTACTAGAGTCCATTGAGGTTAATTGCTTGACTCCCACCCCCGTTCATTGTTGGAAGGGCCACTGAACACCTATTCCTTCAGCAGGAGTGATTTCGGCCGCTGCAGAAGGAAGGTGCATAGCTAGATGAGGTCTGTCCCGAAAGTATCGAGCCAGTATCAAAATAATTAAAAAGTTTGTGCTGCTGATACTTTCAGGACAGACCTCGTACATGTACACAGCACATGCTTCAGCCACTCACCTGGGGAGGGACTGTTGGGTCTGGTAAGAGAAATTTTGAAAACAAAACTTTCTCTGATTGGGTGATAGTTTATGAGATATCTTGAGGTAGATAGATTTACTTATCCAGTATAGTTAATAATAATAATAAAAAAAGTGAAGATACAAGTTTGGATCCAATCAAATAGAAGGTGTCACTCCTCCATCCCCTTTCTCTTCTGACTGCAGAGTCCTGGGGGTCACCCAAGTGATAAGGAAATAGCTTCTCTTGAGATAACCATCACTGTTCTTTTTCTCTCCCTCATTCTATTCACAAAACACGGTAGTGTCTTAGACACCCTGGGGTCTCATTGAATTAGACTTGGGTCCAGATCTCTAGGGCTTGCTTGCTTTTCTTGTATTCCACCCCCCCCCCCCCCCCCCCCCCCCCCCCCCCCCCCCCCCCCCGCCTGTTGAGGGGTCCCGGATAGTTCCTGGCCAGGCAGCTGTTTGAAGTGAATGCAAGCAAAACTGCAGCAAGAAAATAGCTTGCCTTGAGCTCTAGCTTTCCCTTGATTCTCCAGCCTGCCAGCCTATGGCACCCATAGCCCTGTTGACACTTCTCGAAATATTGCTCATATTCACTGTCTCCATCTCTTTAGATGATCGAGGACCCAGTCTTGGATAATTGCTGTTTTATGACATCTCTGTTTTTATACTCACTCCTTTCAACCCATCCTTCTACCATAGCCAGGTTCATCGTTTTTCCTCTTTTTCATCATAACACTCACTTTCGCAAACCCTGTTAATGGTTCCCACGGCTTCCAGAGTAGAGTGCCGGGCTGAAATGAATGTCCATATCCTACCTCTAAAAATAGTTGTTTCTGGTAATATTTTGAAAGATTCAAACGTTCATTTTAGGGATCGACCAGGGTTGACATTAAGGATTAGGTATTTCCTCTTCATAATTTATGATTTAAAAATATATCTCAACATTGACATTGATAATCAAGTTGCATTGTGAATTTGTCACCCCTTTAAGCTCAGCCTATTCTGTGAGATGATGGAGCTGAGACAGTGGTTCTCCACTGCAAGCTGGAATTGTTTGGGAATCATCATAAATTATGGAGGCCTTGGGCAGACTCTTTCAAGGTAGCATCTGGGTTTGGAATTTTTAAAGAGCTCTATAGGTAATGCAGATGTGCGGCATTGTTGGGAGTTACTTTATTAAATTACCGCTAAGACCCCATATCATTTTTGATATGTTTTCTTGGTTTCTTCATTCTTGAACTCTTCTGTGTCAGCTAAGTACTACTTAGCTAGTATGAAATAGGGTCATTTTAGTTAGGGTTTAATTACAATCTTAGATCCAAAATGATCTTGTGTGTGTGTGTGTGTGTGTGTGTGTGTAGCCACCTACAACCCCCAAATTCTCTTCTCCTCTAATTCTAAAGTCATTTTCCCACTCACCCATTCTACAAGTTTTTATTGAGTACCTACTATATGTCAGAAGCCCCATTCTAGGCACTGGGGAAAGATAAAAAATGTGAGAAATGTGAGCAGGCGGACAAGAGGCCTGTTCTTGTGGAACCCATGTTCTAAAATCAGGTCCATATCAATATAATTCTCCTTTTTTACATTATTTGAATCTCTTTCCTCACACAAGTTTTCTTGTGTCCTGGAGTGATCTGCTCCAAATAGCTGATGCGTCCTTTGACCTAGGACAATTATTTAATCTCTCTGTGACTCAATTTTCTTTTGTAAAATGGTGCAACTTATAGTGTCTACAACATAAAAACAGAAGAGTTTGTTGCATAATAAGCAGTCAATAAACATTGTTGCTGTCTTTCAATATTCATGGGGGATTGATTACAGGATCCCCCTTGGATACAAAAATCCATGGATACTCAAGTCCCTTATATAAAATGGTGTAATATTTGCATATAATGTACACATATCCTCCCATGTACTTTAAATCATCTCTAGATTAGTTATAATGCCTAGTATAATATAAATGCTATATAAATAGTTGTTATACTGTATTGTATAGGTAGTAATGACAAGAAAAAAATCTGTATATGTTTATTACAGACATTACTATTCTAGGACTGACTACAAAAAAATAATAAAAAAAGAATCTTTTTCCTAATCTTTCAGCCAGTCTTCTGGCTACTCATCTCCACCTCATCCCAGGGCAGCAACATGAAATCTGCTTTTATAATTGGTTCTCTTTCATCTATAGAAAAATACTATATCAGATAAGAAATAAGAACTGTGAAATATAGCATCTAAAGGGCGTAATGGTGTCTCCATAGCAGGTGGCATTAATATTCTTTTATAATCAAAATGATTAAGGAATCTAGCCATTGACCACATATATTTTGTGGTCAATGTGGTCAATTTTAAAAGTCAGTCTCGCTTTCTATTTGTAGTGGTCATTTCTAGCCACTATCACTATTCATTTACTCTCCTGTTAAATTTGGGAAGAGACATTTATTCTTCAATCCTTCATTGTTATCTGTAGAGACTGCTTCAGAGTAGCATTCTAGATTCTCTACTCCCTGTACCCCTTTTTCCCCTTTGCCCCAAAGGAGAAAGAGTGATTTACCAGGTGGGTGACTTTGGTGCAGTGGCTGAGCATGTCCAGCTGTTTTTGTCTCTATTTTTCTTTCGTCACTTGTTGGTTTTCAGAGAGCTCCTCCATGCCACAAATCTGCCAGGGATAGGCCTCATGCAAGACCGAGTGCCTGTGATGGTGTAGGTCCATCTGCCTCAGGAATTAGCCAGTTCACTTGGTTCATAATCCTAAAACCATATAATAAAGGTGACATTTTTGTGCCTTTCTACCTGGCTCTTAGTTTTCCTCTCAACTAGTTCCAAGGGTGTTAGCCTTCAACTGATTAGTTCCAAGAAGGCTTAGCATTCTCAGACTCCAACAGTAACAATTCCCTAATTGCTCTTTAGAAAACCAACTTCTTTAACTCAGTTTGTATGAAGTAAAACTCACCCTGCACATGAGACCCTACACTGATTAGTTTAAGGATGACTTCTGACCCAGTCAGATGCAATGAATGACAATGATGTCTTCCTTATTGAGAAACTCTTGATCTCATCTCCCGACCTACAGACAGCTGTAGGGGTTAGAACCATTGCTGCCATTTCATTCCAACATGAGAGATGAAGAAAAAACAGTCCCGATAATGTTGGGTGAGCTCAGGATTCAGCCATGACTGAAGCTAATTATGCCTCTGGACTTTCCATCCTAAATGAAACAATAAATTTGATCTTTGCTTAAGCTAGTTTGGGTTGTTATGCTACTTGCAATGGGTAAATGAGCCTCTCTGTGTATTATTTTCACATTGTTAGTTTTAGCTGATTTAGCTGATTTTAGAAGCCAACAGGTCATCCTTATAACTCACATTGATCTCAGGAACTGGAGATGACTTCAGAAAATATTAATTCACCATGAGGAGAGTAGTTAGGTTATAATGTCACAACATTATTTTAGGCACTTTTCATTACTTATTTCCTAAATTTATTTGCTGTTTTTTGGAAACAGATACTTTGATGTGATACTTGAATTTAGTAAATCGTTAATTCAAAAACTTTCAAAATGCAAATAGTTTATATTTTCCTTTGATTATCTAGTGAAGAATGAAGCTTTTTCTTTAATGTTATAGTGATTATAATAAATATACTCAAGGGAAAAAACAAACTCATTGGGGAAAGTTACTTTAGCTACCTACCAAGATAAAAAATCAGAATTAAAAAAAAAAAATTAGCATTCTGGTGGAGGTGAAATATAACCTTGTTGAGGTTAGGGTGGCAACAAGAAGGGAGAAGAGCCTTCTGGTAATCCAGAAGCAAGTTAACAAAGAAAAAGGAAGAGTGAGTTGTAATTATAGCTGCAGATGTGGTGATGTCCATTAAAATGTGTATTCTTCCTTTCATGTTTATAAACTTGTTATTGGGAAGTTGCTGCCCCTCCAGGGACTACATTTCCCAGCATGCCTTGCATTGAGATAGTCTTGTGACTAGTTTTCCACAATGAAATATGAAGCAATATACATGATTGCTGAGAATGTGGGCCCAATGTTTTCAGGAATAAGTATATTTAAAGAGAACTGAAAATTTGTTATTTTATGTCAAATCATCTGGTTTGTACAGGTGGGCTTCAAAAAACCCCAAAACCTAAAAACCAAAAAAACTCTGTGTGGTAAACATGCCTGAGGGTTGAGTTTGGTCCCTAGACTGCCAGTTTTATAACTTGGGAACCAGTAAGGCTGTCTGTCTCATTTTAGTCATTTGGAGGCAAAATAACTTTTACACAACTGATGAGCTTCAAAAGACCAAGGAATAAGAGCTGTACAAAGTAGTTGCCAAGGTAACGCTTTGCTGATCAGAAAGGGAGGATGGCAATTGGGTTTTATGTAGATGTAGTGGGGGAATGAAACATAATCTCTCTCTGAATTCTTTCTGTTTAAGATCAGCGAGGGAATGGATGTGGATGCAGCGTGGCTGCCTAAGATTAGCAGGAAGCAATTCTTTTCCCATTTGGAGAGACTCCAGTGAGACCTGATCACCAACTAGCAACACACGGAAGTCACACCGTTAAATCTTCCAATTTGCTAGCAGCAAATCAATGAACTTTGATAGCTGCTGCCTTAAGCTAGCATCCAGGGAACTGTGGATAAGCCATCTGATACCTGAATTTTAGTAAAGAAAAGTTAAAAGCTTTTTCTGAAAGCCAGGGGGAAAACTTTGTAGTAAGCAATTAGAGAAGAGAGTTCAAGTTTTGTGAAAGAGAGTTGGTTGTTTTAAATTGTATCTTCACTTGAATGTCTTGCAAAACTATTAGTAATTAGTATTTTGTTGTGTAGTTATACTAACAAATTAATATGAAAAACTTTTATATTTCATTTCATTTAATCAAAGCTAACTTTATTATTTTGTTGAAAGGTTTTATTTATTTTTAGAGAGAAGGGAAGGGAAGGCGAAAGAGAGGGAGAGAAACATGTGTGAGATTGATTGGTTGCCTCTCATACACCCCCAAATGGCGACCTGGCCAGCAACCCAGGTATATGTCCTGACTGGGAATCGAACCTGTGACCTCTCAGTTTGCAGACCAGAGCTTAACCCACTGAGCCACACCAGCCAGGGTGCTAACTTTATTTTTTATTATGACAAGAACACATTGGTCTAGGTCTGGCCAAACTTAGGCAGTCTTTTTTCTTTGGGCAAGATCATACTTTGGTGTTTCCAGTGACATGAGATGGAAATTTTAGAACACCAACAGACAGATACTTGCCTGAGGAGTTTTACTCTCCCTTTAATCCTTATCAAATTTTCAGACATTACCTGTACTGCCTTGGCATGCTGCCTAAAGGTGAGCTCCTTTGATTGTGTAAAGACTTCTGGGCCTGAGAGATGGCTTGATTAACTTTGTACTGGGGGCAAATAACAAGGTGTCACCTATTACACATTCAAACCTCTTTTTCACTTAACCAATTTTGGACATCTTTTGGTAGAGATCTCCCTCATAGCTGTTACTAACTATGTAGAATCCCTGGAAATTTGGAGGTCTCCAAATATTGGTTGTCATTTATGGTGTATTATAATTTTTATTATTATGATAATATTGTAATAACTGTCCTAGCAACCCACTTTTGCTTATATGTGATACAGCATTTTTGAAGGGTTAAATTCCTTTACGTGAAAATGAAGGGTCAAGGTATATATGGATTTGAAATTTCCATAGTTGTTACCTAGTTACCCTACAATGAGATTATAGCAATTTCCATTTCCATTAATAGTTTATGAAACTGCTGGTTTCCCTTCTGCCTCACTGCATATTATAAATTATCTAATTGGTATAAAAAAATAGCATTTCATTGTTCTAGTTTGTTTTTCTTTGGTTATGAGAGAGTTTGAACACCCTTTTATGTTTTAAAGATATTTCCATTTCCTTTTCAGTAACATATCTCTTAATATACTTTGTTTCTCTGGAAACTGTTGGTATTTTTTTTTTTTTTTACCTGTAAAAGCTCTTTATATATTAAGCAATTTAACCTTTTATCACACAAGGTTGGCTTTAAAAAAGAAATATTCTTAGTATTCATAGCCTCAGCCAAAGGCACCTGGGGACAGTCTAGATAAGAGCTACATACATCTGGCTGTCCTGTGCAAATTGGCTGGATTTCAGACATAGGAGATAACCTAGAAAGATCTGTACATGAAAATCTATAAAGCAAGACACAGTCTTAAGACCACCTGGTGATATTTTACTGAGTGCTTAGTGCAATGTGATAGGCACAGGCGATGGTGGTGGGGGTGGAGGGTGGGGGAAGACAGGGCCAGGGCTAAGGTAGGATTGATAAAGTGACAGGCATGTGGGCATCTCAGTCCAGAACTCTCATCACAGGCCTTTTTTGTCTTATTCAAGGATGGTCAATTTTGTTACCACAGGAACTAGGTCCTTCTGCAGTGTTGTGGGAGAAGAATTTTGGGGATACACATATAGGAGGATTTTAAGCACTAGTGGCAAGATTTATTAGAGTAATAAGAGACAGTGTGCTGGTGGAGAGGCGGAGAGCAGGCAGGCTCTGGCAGTGGCGGCGTGGACGTAGGAAAGGAACTTACAGAGGTTGAAGGGGAGTCCTTTGCCACTGCTCCCTGGTTGCAAGCCTCACAGAGACCTTTAGAGTTTAGGAGCAAACAGGGCAAAACATATGTCCCAGAGAAGGACATGGGCGCATGCTGGGTTCTTTGTCCCGCTTCCATATATTTCCTTGGGTTCAGGGAAAAAGAGGCTTTCTTTCAACTATCCAATCTTTTCTTTGCTTTTCCCAGGCTCTTGCTGGTGCCCTCCCTCTAGCCAATCCCCTTCCTGGATCATCCAGGGCCGGTGCTCTTCCCCTAGCTGATCTTTTTTTTATCCCCAGAGTGTTTCGGGCCAGTCCACTCCTTTCACGGTTGCCATCTTGGCTTCTGGGCAAGCCTCGTAGCTCTGCTCAGTCATTTGGCTGCTCTTGTGCGTGTGCTTATCCCCTTGTGCCATCGAGGCTTCTACGGCATTTGAACAGAATTTCCCTTTGCCTCCTGTTAATCTGGTGGAACAGTGCCAGTTGCCCCCTGGGGTGACTGAAAAGCATCTTTCCTGCCTGCTCACCTGCCTGGAGTGACTGTGAAACTGTCCTTTCCTAGTTGATTTGGCCTAATCAGATGTCTGGTTCTGTTTGCTCCCTTTCTTTTTGCCAATAGCTGCCCACTGTAACCATTTTGCCTCACTGCTTCTTGCTTGTGCATGAAGAACACTTAGTTTTCTGTGGATCCCTTTTGGTGCCAATGCCTTTCCAGGTTAGTGCTTTTCTTGCACTCAGGAGAGTTTCTTGTTCAGGCTAGCACCAGGCTCTCTTGGGGATAGAGGTAGATTTTCTTTGGAGTGTCATGTGTGGTGCCCGCATGATACTTTCCCTCATTTTGGGCCCCAGTCTGGCCTACAGCTCTCCTTAAAAGCTAATGGTGAAACTACAATTAGAGTTAACCCACTTTTCCTCCTTTGGTATTAATAAAGCAACACTTAAAAAACCTTAAAACTTACTTAACGAACAACAAAAGACCTTTGCTCTGTTAATTCCTTCCTGGAGATGGTGATTTCTTCTTAAATAGGCCACTTTTCAGACTGGAAATTACCCCAAATCCTCAAATGGCCCCATGTTTTTTATGTGTGATTCTAGCAAATTGATCTTTGCATGATACCTTGGTGGGGACTCACTTAAGAACTAGATTTGTTACTTTATTTACTGACATTTTAACATAACGTTTTCAGTTGCTTAAATAATTCTAATGTTTACAAGAAAAAAGCTATCAAAATAATGAAAGGTACCTGCAATTATTCATATTTTAATATTACAATCCTTAATTTCCCACCTGAAGCATGATGAATGACTCATTTTCAAAGTCTGTAGCTACTGGGAGTCTATGGCAATGTATACAGGTGGTTTAAAGATTGGGAAAATCAATGAATATCACAGGCCATTAAGATGGAAGGTGTGATTATAGAATAATGAGGTCAGCTAAAAACACTGGATCTCACACAGCCACATTGTATGAGGAAAATAAGGGCCAGACTGGGGGAAGTAACATGCTCAGAGTCTTGGGAGTACCAAACACAAGAGCAGTATTTGCCCTGTGTCTTAGATCTGCTCTTATACACACACAGTTTTCTTTGCCCTTCTCACAGTCTTAGGCAGGCTAGGTAGTGGCTTTGTCAAAAATAGAGGACTACTCTTCGGGGGATGGGCTTTCTGGTTTTACTCTGACTTTACCCACTCTGGGAGAAGCCATGACAGGTATTACCATTCTGAGTGGCATAGCGTTCTAGGTTAGCCAATCTGTAGATACTGGGGGAAGCCCTGGTAATTTGAATGAACAGGTAAATGCTTCATTGATTAAAAAAAAAATACTTATTTCTCATGATAGAAACTGCTATCATTAGAGTCACTCTTTAAGGGATTATCAGAATAAAGATGCATTTTAATGGGCTGAGTATTCTTCTAACTGGGAGGCATAATGCATTAATTAGGAAAATAAACATGAAGGCGTTCTATCATCCCTTTCCTTACTCATATATCTGGGCTGATAAGCCCACATTCATTTTTATGCCTCTGAGTCTTTGCTCATATTAGTTTCTTGACCTGGAAAGGCCTTCTCACCCTAGATAAATGTCAGTTTTCCAAGGCTCAGATGAAATATCACTTCTTGCTGTGATTTTCTTGATTCTTCCTCCCAAGTAGAAGCTGCACCATATGTGCACCTGTACAGTTCATCTGCAATGAGCCCAAAACTCCTGGTTCTACAGAGTGTCTGAGATATCTTACCAACATGCCTATGAAAGGATAGGGGAGGATTGCGGGTCAAAGGGAAGCAAGGGCAGCAAAGTAGATGCCAACCATTCACTCTCATATCGCTGCTAGAAGAGAACTGCAAATTTGGGTCTCAGCTTCTGGCAGCTAAAGAAAAAAAAAAAAAGAAAAGGAAAAAGAAAAGAAAATGCATTACAGTATTTCACAGTATCTATAAGACAAAAGCAAACGAGCTGACTTGAGAATGCTCTTCCTGAATCTGTGATCTGGGAGGAATTTCTGCATGGGATCCTTAGAAAACGAGCACAATGTGATGGAGGGGAGGACCTTCCTGAAAGTCCCATTTGGGGTACATATTTAATTTCATTCTGCGGTTTTTTAAATGTCGCTCAATATAGGCAGATGATGAGACACTGAAGTTCAGCTGAGTAAAAGCAGGTCCAATGAGGTGTGAAAACAAGGTGTGGATCATGTTGTTTTAGTCTTCATTTTTTAAACAGAATTATGCTTTTCTGTTCATGCACAGTAAATTTGAGGATATCTAAAGTAATAAACAAGCTGTTTTTCTTTTAGGTAAGCCTGCATAAATTATTTATTGTAGGTGTATTTGATAAGGAATTTATGACTGAGAGTTCAAGGTTGCATTTTTTTTTCCCCAGTAAGATCCAAGGGTGCAGATAACTTGCAACCAAATGAGGAGAGATCTCTATGGTTTGTCAATCAATCTGTCAGAATGTACCTATAATGTAACACTTATCACTTTGTTTTATAGACAGCTGTGTCCCTGGGATAACTACATATTCTTCAAGGGCAGGAAGTATTTCTTTTTTGTCTTTGCATCTCTAGCCCTTAGCATAATGCCTGGAACATAGCGTCGCCATAATAGACTTTGTTGAATCGAATCAATTTAAAAGCTTCCTATTATCATCCGGTGCTACTTGGCAAAAATAAGAGCCTTGAGGAGACAAGGGCAGGAAACATACCATAGCTAAGTTTGAAGGAAATGAAAAAGCAAACAGGCAGAAAAGCATAGGGACTTGGAGTACAGCCTGAGAAAGCAAGTCTAGGTGGGGTGCCCAGTGAACGGTGGTGAGTGGGTCTTAACATGATGAGCAGAAACATGAGGGCATCAGGAGATTAATGTGAGGGGGACTGAAAGGTTTTCTAAAAGGGCAGGTAGGGTAGGGAGGTATGGAATGACTGGAGGCAACCTTTCCCATGATCTCAGCTGTTGTCTGTTGGTAGTCCTATTCCCATCTTTAGTTCTTCTGCTCTGAATTATAGGCTGCTAGAAACCATTCCAGACTCTCTTGGTAGTTGGACTCTAGATAGGATTTGTAAGTGGAAGCACTTATTAGAGATTGGAAAGTGGTAGGAAGGGAAGGCTATTCATTTGACTGTGACAGAGCATAGTGCCATGGGTGACTGGAGATCCAATAGCATTGGCGATAGTTCCAGTAGCATTAGTAGGAGCTTGTGTGCCTGGATTTCTGTTGCACATCTATGATCAATAGCATCCAAGGTAGCCTTCAATAATCCTTGCCTCTTGATATTCATAGCCTCATGTAATCCTGTGCCCTCGAGTGACTTGCTGCTAAGCAGTAGAATAACACAAATATTGAGGATGCCACTTCTGTGACTGGTTACAAAAGGTTCTGACCACTTCCTCACTAGAGGAGTCTCTCTACTGCCTTCTTGTCTTGCTTGCCTTGATGAAGCAACCTACCATGTTCATGAGACCCTTGTGGCAAAGAATTGAGGGTGAACTCTGGCCAAGAGCCAGCAAGGAACTGAGATCCAATGCTACAAGGAAGTGAATCCTGCCAACATCTGCGCGAGCCTGAAAGTGTATTCACCATTGGAACCTTCAGATGAGCACAGCCGAACCAACTCCTTGGTTGCATCCCACCAGATACTTTGGAGCAGAGAAAGAACCCAGCAAAGCCATGTCCAGATTCCTGACCTACAGAACCTGTGAGATGGTAAATGTGTGCTGTTTCAAGTCATTATGTTTTAAAATAATTTGTTACACAATAGGAATTGATAGCTACTATGGTGGCAGGCTCATCAGTTCCCACATTGGCAGCATGTGTGTGCTGGTAGACTCTGGGGAGCATCACATTCGCCCCTTTGCTGCTCCAGCTATAGGAGCCATCATGACTGCAGTTGCTGATCTCTAGGTAACGCTACCTTCCTTCTACCCAGAGTTCTCAACACTGTGTCATTCCCTTGCAGCATTAAATCTCTTGTGTCTGAAATATTGGACTGATAACTGGTACATCTACGTAACTATTTTTCCTGGGAAGGAGATAAAGGAAAGCATCACATTATTCTGAAAGCACTCAGGTTTTTTTAGGTGTTAAAAAAATGTGATGCAACTTAAAGGTTTTTTTTTTCCCCCAGTGAATAGAGGTTTGCTTCTCTGTAGGCCCTGATTTCTGGGGGGAAGGTCAACTTCAGAAGGTGGAATCATCTGTACCTTCTTTCCAGGGTGTAGTTGGTGTATGTATATCCCTGCCCACCTGCAGGCAGCAAAGGCAATGTGTAAGGGATTCTGAAGGACACACATGACTTCTCCATTTTCATGTGTAAGTCCATAGAAGTGCAATCACTGCATGCTTCTTGTTAACTACAATAACATAATATGGCGTGTGTATGACGGCAAACTCTTAACTCAGCAGGTGAATAACCATATCAACCCCATTTCCTCTGGAGAGCGTGAAACTAGAAAGAAACATACATATCAGGCCAGAGCAGCCCTTGATAAGAATCAAAAGGGAGGTGGCAAACTCAGAACTACACAGCAGGAAACCAAGTCAGAGGTAGCAAAGGCTGCAGCTTGAGAACAAAGGGAGAGAAAAGACTGGTCAAAGAGGCCATACTACCCACCCACAGAACATCTAGTGAAGAAAATGGCTGTACTTTTCCCAATGGAAGACTTGGAGGGAGGAGATATTCAGGAAAGCCACGGGACGGAAATTAGATAGTTTGTCTGAAACTGGAAAAATGAACTAACGCCTGCTTTTGATACATGGCTCAAAGCGAAACAAAGGCATAACAGCAACATATAATTGGCATTGGAAGAATGCCTTTTAATCTAAAGATCTCAAAGCAGTTTGAGTCTATTAATTGACTTGTGAGACAGTTAAATTATTACTTTCTCATTTCTATGCTGTACTTTATTCTACAATGTGCTAAGCATTTTACATTCCAAGCACATTGGTTATTCCCCAAATAATCTGATAACAGTGTGGCCATTCCTGTTAAACACATGTGGAAACTCACCTTCAGAGAAATTGAGTGGTTGAGTAAAACATACTGAGGATCAGGAGAGGATAGAATATCAGAAATGAATATGTATATAAACACTGAATAAGGAATGGGGAACTCTGTGGACATAACTCAGTCTTTTCTCTAGCTGGTTCTTCATGGCATTTGTGGTGGGCAGAATAAGGGCCCTCCAATGATATCCATGTTCTAATCCCTGGAACCTGTGAGTGCAAATGTTACTTTACACAGCACAGAGTGCTTTGCAGGTGTGATTAAGTTAAGGATCTTGAGATGGGAAGAATATCCTGAATTATCTGGGTGGGCCCTGTATAATCACACAGGTCTTTGTAAGGGAAAGAGGAAGGTAGGAGGGTCAAAGAAGGAGGTGTGATGATGGAGGCAGAGATTGTTTGATGCATGGCCAGGAGCCAAGGAATGTGGGCAGCTCCTAGAAGCTGTGAAGGAAAGGAACATTCTCCTTTAGGGCCTCCTGACAAACCTAGTTTAGTCTTTGACTTCCAGAACTATAAGATAATAACTTTGTGTTATTGGAGAACCATTAAATTTGTCATCATTGGCTACAGCCAACAGGAGGATACAGCTTCTTTGAAGAGTGGGGATCTAGATGATTCCCTGACACTAAAACCTGAAATTTCATTTTCAGGGTTACTTGAGTCACACAATAATGGATTTAATGACTTTCAGGAAGAGTGGCCATGACCACAGTAATAGTAACTGGTAATAATTATTGAGGCTTGCTATGTGCCAAGTGCTGCCTCAGGTGGTCAATGTAGCTCCTCTCTGGTTTCTTAAAACATCTCTCTGAGGGAATAATTATCCTCATTTTACAGGAGGAAACTAGGTCTGAGGAGCCAGGCAGCTAGTGAGAGAGCTGGCATTTGCACATCAGTACATCTGACTCTGAACCACTACTTGAAATGGCTTTTCTAGAAAAATTGTTAAAAATTTTATTGTTGTTGTATTACATCCATCCCCTTTTTGCTCCCCTCTGTCCCCCTCCCCACCTACCCATTCCCCGCAAAGTCAATCCCACCTGTTGTCCATGTCCATGTTTCCTTTATACTAGGTTCTTGTCTAGAAATTTCTTAATTAACTGAAAGAAAAGAACACATGCTGCATGAAGGCAGATTATGACTGAAAGCTGAGAGCGAGCTTCCCGCCAGCATTAAGGAGGTGTGACCATTCTACCTCAGTCAAGAGGGAGATGAGGGACAGCTTCTTTCCTTTTGCTTCTGCCACTCTAGCTGACCACTTTGTCAGAGGGCAACCCTTTCCCCCACTCTTTCTTGCCAAGAGTGACACCTCTGCTGAGAGCAAGCAAGTAATCCGCTTCACGTTGTGCAATGAATGTCTTCCCACCGGAAGTCACTGCCAGGTGGTAGTGTTAGTTTGAACCACGGGAAACTTTCCTGGTGAAATTTGAAGTTGGCCCCCACTTACATGCAGGACAAGGAGAGGATGAGGGAAGGTAGACAACTCCAGGTTGGAAGGTGGCAGTTTAATGGGTGAGAGAACTTACATCCGAGGCCACACCACTGCCGCGTCTGTAGCTCTGTTACTACTCCCATAGTTGCTACAGTTACGGCCCTACCACTGCTATGACCACTGCTCAGCTCTGACCACATCATTGCTATGATTATTTCCACACCACCACCACAACTATTGCTCTATTCCTACTTCTGTCACTGCTATTATTACTAACACTATTGCAGTTTCTCTCATTACTAATTACCATTGACTGCCTTTGCTACCATCACTATTATTTCTACTACTACCATTACCGCTACTATTACTACAAGAATTACTATGATCACTACCATACCAGTTGTCAATATACAGGCATGGCAAAATGCTCCTGTTAAAATAAATACGCAACACAGACTCCTGTACTTTCAAAGAGGGGTGGTTAGAGCAAACTGTCAGGTCATCCTGAGTTTGTCTGGCGATGCTTCCTCACATAGTTCTTTGCTCTGGGCTGTTGCCTTCCTTTGGCAACTGCTCAGGCTTGGACCAGTGGCTGTCATTGCTCTGAGCTCTCTGAGGTGGCAACTCTGCTTGCTTCACTAATCCTTGTCAGTGACAAATGCTCCTCCAATCCATTCCCAATGGTCCTTTGAAGTGGACAAACAACTCCACAGCCATGAAATATCATGTTTTAAATAGATGGCACTGTGTCAAATGTCATCAGCAGCTCAGCCATGGGGCTGCTGATCTCAGATGGATCCAGATTGTTGGGGGATAATAAGAAGAACTAACATTTTCCAAGTGCTTATCAGATCTTACCAAGTGCCTTTTTTTTTTTTTTTTTTTTTTTTTAAAGATTATTATTTTTTACAGAGAAAGGAAGGAAGAGAGGCAGAGAGGGAGAGAGACATCAACGTATGGTTGCCTTTCACCTGCCTCCAGCTACGGACCTGACTGGAGACCTGGCTTGCAACCTGGTTATGTGCCCTGGCTGGAAATCGAACCAGCGACCTTTGGGTTCACAGGTCGGCACCTAATCCAAGTGCTTTTTGAAGCTCTAAACACAGGCTGACTTAGTTAACCCTCCACAAAACTATATGAGATCGTTTATACAATTAGTTATATTTTATGATTAAATATGCTAAGGTGCAGGGAAGTTTAAGACAACATAGTGAGTGAGAGTTGGAATTGGAACAAGCAGGCTAACTCCATGAAAGATGCTTGTGGCCACCACAAACCAATACACTGGCTTCTCTGCATTTGCATCAAAGGAAAATGTGGCCTAGCAAAGACATCTGCCCATTGTATGTAGGTGCTCAGGAAATGCTAGACCAGTGAATGAATGAATACATACAGAGTAGGAGAATGAGAGTAACCTAACATGTCATTTGTGTAAGTAAAGAAAGGAGGTGGCATCATGAGTATTCTAAACCAAAGGGGCAACTAAGTTATCACAGAAGTGGCAGAGGGCCAGAAGAATTTGATGAGAAAGTATGTGTAGAGACCTACTTTGCTGGAGATCTAGGGACTTTGTCACTGGTTTTCAGATGCTATGGATTTTCCTGGACCTTCCAGGAGTTGCAGAAGCAGAAAGCAGGTCAGTGTGGAGGCGGGAGGCAGGAGGACTTCCAGACACCTGGCCTTTCCTCAGATCTGTTTAGTAGAGCACATGATAGGGTTCCATCCTCTACAACAAATCAGGACTCCTTTCTGATGGGGAGACTGATTTGTTTGCTTGTCTTAGGTACTAAAAATTGTATGCCATAAAACTTTAGTGCTGGAAAACTCCTTAAAGACCAAAGCTTCTCAATTTATTGATTAGGAAACTGAATCCCAAAGAGGTCAAGGGGCCACAAAACTTGGGATTCTCCAGGCACTAAACCACACCTTTAATTAAGGTATATTCATTTGTTTTCCCTGATCTGGTGACAGTCCCTTGTGCTGACTTAACTGCCTTGGTGTTTCAGATAAATAGGCTGGCTTGAGCCCGGGCCACAGGCATATTTTGCATTTAATATAACA
This sequence comes from Noctilio leporinus, assembly GCA_004026585.1. NCBI lineage: Eukaryota > Metazoa > Chordata > Mammalia > Chiroptera > Noctilionidae > Noctilio > Noctilio leporinus. The sequence goes on from PVIW01001718.1 coordinate 133,669, forward strand.
AAGATCTAATTAGCTAATTAATCTCCACTGCATTCCCTTGATACAAGGTCATGCAACTTTCATCTTTAAGATGGACAAACTAAGGTAGTTTTGCATTTTCCTTCATTTAATATTTAAAACCTCTTTATAAGAGGAAGCAGCCCCAAAGAATTCCATTTGCAGTTATATTATTGTCACTTAATTAAAAACATTTTTTAGCATTACAGCAAGTAGATCAACTACCTTAGCTGTAATATATGTTCTTCCAGCAGCAAAATTTTGCCTTTTTACATAGTTAACAAATGTGAGCATCATAAGATCATAGTAAATTATTTAGAGGGTATTTACTTTTAATTATTATTTTCTTAATATATTCTAAAATTCAATTCCAAAGCAAATAAGGTGAGTTAGTTACATGCAACTATTTCACTGTGGACTCGTTTTGGCTTTACAGAAGTGATGCTGTTACTTTATTAAAGGTTTCTCTTGCCTTTAATAAGGGAGAAAGGAAGAGGGGACTGTGTCATTTAATCACTCACTCTGCCCTGCCTACCATCCGAACTTTTCCATAGTTGTACTTTCTTATAACTCCTCCTCCTGAAAAGAAAATATAAAATCTCCTCTCCAAATCTTTGCTCTAATTATTATTCCTATTTGACATAAAACAGCAATTAAAGTAACATATTTAGAACCAATTTGACAATGAAAGTTTCTTGTCTAATTTAGATACATTATAGACATAGACTGTTATTAATTTTGCCTACTTTGATAATTCAGCACTATTTTTTTTTTCTCATTAAAAAGGCAAAAAAAAAAAAAAAAACCCTCATTTTTTTTTCTTTTTTTAAAGATTTTATTTCATTATTTTTAGAAAGAGGGGAAGGGAGAGAGGCAGAGAGGGAGAGAGACATCAATGTATGGTTGCTTTTCACTTGCCTCCAGCCACAGACCTGGCTGGAGACCTGAAAATACCCATTTTTATTCCTACTCTCACCTAACATTTTTACTTTTAAGTGACCATCTGGTAAAAGTTTATAACTTCTGCAGCATTTTAATCCAGGTGAGTACTGTAGGATTTTTCATTTTTATAAGATTTTAAATTACTTTTAGAGACAGGGGCAGGGAGAGAGACTTAGAGGAGAGACATTAATATATGGTTGCTTTCACCTGCCTCCAGCTATAGACCTGGATGGAGACCTGGCTTGCAACTTGGTTATGTGCCCTGGCTGGGAATTGAACCAGTGACCTTTGGGTTCACAGGCCAGTGCCTTATCTACTGTGCCACCAGCCAGGGCCAATATTGTAGTTTTAATACCTTTAGATTGTGGATGGGCACACATAGTTTTGCTGATTCATTCAACCTTACAATTCAACCTGATCCCAAGATTCTGTGTATTTTCCATCCCTCTTGATTTCACCCTTCTATTATTCCATTATTTGATTCTTGTGCGATTGATATAAATTAGTACAAAAATGGAACTCAAGGTCCTGTTTGAAGCCCCTTTCTTTTCTTGTACAGCAGAGACAAATGTAGCTCCAAGAATCTCTTCCTTTTATCTGTAATCTCACTAAAGAGCCAATATTATTTTTCCATTTTAGAGATGGGGATATTAAGACAGAACCAGGCTGGGGCTTGCTCCAGGTTATATAGTGAACCCAGATAGCAGTCAGGAGGACCAAAACAGGAATAAAAGTAAGTTGAATTAATAAACTCATGACCTCAAACCAGTTTTAGCTGAAAATGCTAGAGTAAAACTCAAGGAGGCTTTCAGTCAAGTTGTGGATGATAAAACCTTAATAAGAGCTAAGGACATGGAGGAAGTTGCTTCTAAGCTTGTGAGGCCATGCTGACGGAGGAAGCTGCATTTTCTACAAAATGTCTCTTGGTGCTATTGTCAGACAGTTGGTCTAAGCTAGTAGGGCAATTTTTATTTTGTTGTGTTTCTCAAAGCCCCTTTTGGTGTTTTAGCTACTGGAGCATTCACTTGAGACAAACAGCTTATGTACTCTTTCTAGCCAAGCAGAAACCAGAATGAATGAGAAAATTGCCTCAGAAAATCTGTCCTCCCTGATTTCCCCCATGAAACTGGCTGAGAGTCCCTGTTCCCCTGACAGAACCTTAGGTGGGCTCCACCGATCCTTGGCAGCTGCTTGGCTTGTTGCGGGAATGGTGGCAGCAGCAGCTGCCACTTCTTCAAAATAAAAACTGCAAATAGGTATACTTAAAAAGTGTGTCCATCCCAGTTCATCTTCGCAGTGGTTTTCCCGGTGGAATTAGAGTAACCATGTAAGTGAAATGTTTTCTAACCCTCATGGAAATCCAGATATGCCTAGTCAGTGGCTTCATTTACTTGCGTTTACTTATTATATTCTTATTTTTATGAACATTTATTATACACCAGGCACTGTGTAAAGAGCTTTATATACTATCTTGATCAGTTTGGGCTGTGATAACAAGATACCAGCTCTGGAAGCTGGAGGTCACAGATCAGGGTGCCAGCAGAGTCAATGTCAGGTGAGGGCCCTCTTTCTGGCTTGCATACCGCCGTCCTCTCCTTCTGTTCTCGCACCATGGAGAGAGTGAGCCCTAGTCTCTTTCTCTGCTCATAAGGACACTCATTTCATCATGGCAGTTCCACTCTAATGACCTCATCTAAACCTAATTACCCCCAAAGCCTCCACCTCCTAATAGCATTCCACTGGGGTAGGGTTTCAACATACGAGTTTTGGGGAGACACAAAAGTATAATCCATAATACATACAATATCTTATTTAATCTCAAAATAGCCCTACAAAGTGGATGTTATTACCCATAGATGGCAATACCTGGTTTAAGTGACTTGCCAGGGTCATCCAGTTTTGTGGTATTGTCAAGTGTGACTGACTCTAAGGCCTGCTTCTAATCGGGATACTCCCTGCCCTTAACTGGGAACTTTAACAATCTATAGTCTTGCAGAGTTGAACCATTTTGGTGGTCCTGGAAGATGTACCATCTTGAAGATGGGTTCTTAAAAGGCCACTAGCACTTAAAATTTTTGTAACTGCCTAGGGATTGGTGATAATGACTCACGCTTTCTGTGAACTCAAATTTTATGTGTCCAATGTGGCTTTGGGGAGTACTGATTTGGCCCCAGACCTCCTGCTTTGTGTATGTATGTGTGTGCTGAGTACATGTGTCTTGTGTCTTGGAAAGTCAGCAATTACTGATGATCAGAGTTCCCCTCATATCCTCTTAGGAAGACTTCTAGCATTCCTTTCTTCAAAGGTCAAGTTAAATACCATACTTCTCTCAGAACTTCTGTTATATTAATTCTGTAAAGACAAGTAGAATATTTAAGAAAATAAAGGGAAAAACAATCAATACCAATCCCTAAACACCTATATGCATACACCCCACAAATAGATGCAACAGAGATGGAGGTGCATTTTCAGAGCATAGACTGATTATCCGGAGCAGTGTAGACTAATAATAGTTCCTTGTTGGCCTTGCCCAGACTTGCTTCTGAGCCTTAAATTGTGCATATGAGTCCCATGGCCATCCCCTTTGTCCCTGGGTAGTTGCTTCTTCATCTGTATAGTCACTCTGCTTCCTAGGCAAGTCTGACCTAGATGCAGAAGGCTTTTCTCTCTATGGTTCCACAATCTCTTTGTGAAATATAAGCTGCCTGGTGCTTCAATCCTGCCTCCCCATCCCCCCCCCCTTTTTTTTTTTTAAGACTTTTTAAAAAAAAATGACTATTTTCAGGGAGAGGGGAAAGGAGAGAGGCAGAGAGGGAGAGAGACATCAATGTACAGTGCTTTTCACCTGCCTCCAGCCACAGATATGACTGGAGATCTGGCTTGCAACCTGGTTATGTGCCCTGACTGGGAATCGAACCAGCAACCTTTGGGTTCGCAGGCTGGTGCCTTATCTACTGTGCCACCAGCCAGGGCTTCCCCCGTCCCTTTTAAACATATATCTTCCATGAGCAGCTTTTAGTGACACTCAGCTTCATTGCTTACTGGGCTAGGGCTGTGGCTAGGCTTGCTTTCTCTCAAGGTTCTGGAGCTTCTACAGTTGAAGGTTCCATCCTGAGGCTCTTCACCCAAGTTCAACTTCCTGCCAGTGCAGGCGAAGCCCACTTTTCTTTTAGTTTCACAACTTTGCATCTCCTGTTGGAATTCCTGCTATGTTCCTACTTCAGTCTTAAGGGATTTTGCTTGTGCTCATTTTCAGGGCTAAATGCTCAAAAGAACTCTACCATGTTATCACTCATTCCATTTCCGTAGTTACTCTTGGGGATTCACCCCACCAGAGGAATAGTTAACAGCTGAAAAATGTCTCGCACATAGAGTGGTAAAAATAAGAATATGAGAGAAAGAGTTTCATTTTCTCTATGCCTTTCTCATATTATTATAAGATGTAAGATAGGAACCTTGAATAATAATGAACTTTTTGGAAAGCATGCTTTTCCCCCGTAGGATAGCCCCCGTTCTGTGCCTCAGTCTCACATGCATGGAATCTTAGAATGATGGATATCAGTGATGATGTTTTGGGTTGTGAGTAACAGAGATCAACTCTGCCTCCAACACAAAGAAAGGACACATGGACAGCATAGCAGAGGCTGGGAGATCATGTTTGGAAGAAGCAGGAGAATCTGGCCATGCCACTGTTGTGGTTCTGCTGCTGTCTTGGCTACATTTAATTAACCCCCTGATCGCTGCTTTACTTGCTCAAAATTCAGGTGAGTATGGGCATCTGACAGGCTGAGGCTTGATTGTGAGCCAGCATTGCCTACCAGGGCATGGGGAGAGGAAGGATTCAGTCTCTGTAGCTTCCTCTGTGGGAGTTTGTGGGGCCCTTTAAGAGCATGCTAAAGGAATTCTTCAAAACCAGGAAGGAGGCAGTTTGGATAAGACTGCTACAACCCGCCCCCCCCCACCCCCCCACCCCCCCAAAAAAATGGACAAGACAAAGGTCTTCAATGGGAGAAAAAACCCAAATTCTATGGCCAGTCCAATATATTTCCCTATTTCCCTCAGGGCTACTATTCCTTAATCTCAATTAGTATTCTTCACACTATTCTCAATCTCTATAGCCTTCTCTTTTGTTCCTTCTTAAACACACATTTTTGGGTTAGCAATTGCCTTCGTACTGTCAACATTTTATACCAGGACCATCCAGTTGCTGCTCAAGTGTAGAGTCAGAATTGGACTCGGAAGATTGATGTCCTCCTCAGGCTGCAGACCATGTGATTTCTAGGTCTCCTCTGGGCAGTGAAGCTGCCTCCTCTTTCTCCTCTCCCGACCGTCAGGCTTGCACCACAGTAATAATATTTAATAAGAGCAGCAGTAAAACTATGTCATTGCTTCTCTGATGGTCAGAATGGAACGCAGCTGCAAATAAAACAGGAGTGATTGTCACACAGATAATACAGTTGTTTTAGTTCTTTCACCTTGAGAAAGGATGAGGTAGCCTGAATGTTGATTGATGCTTGTCTCTCATAGCCGACTGGAATAATACATTAGCTGTTTGGGTGAAATTGTGAGGCGCAAACTTGGTCATGTATTAAACATTTGTGAGCTGTTTGCTGCTATACATTCTGACAGGATCTTATAAAACAGTCTTGTTAGTTCAGAGTAAAGGAAACAAAGGTTTTGTGGTTTTGCCTGCTTTATTTGAATCAGATGACTCTTCCTGAGGTTATCCAAGCACTTTGCCACATTCATCTACCTTTTTCTCAAAGCACCCCAGAATAAGTAAAGATATACATATTATAAGGGGAAACTCATTTAAAAGAAACTTATAGATATAGGAATCTGAATTTCTCAAATAGAAGAGTTGTGGGGAGGTTATTTATATTAAAAAATAATTTTCTTCTTGGTTTTACAAAAGAATTCACATCAGGACTTCTTTAAATAGCAAAGTCCTTTACTGGATTAAAAATGTGACTGAAACTCTCTCGGAAATGCATCTGCGATGAAAACAAGCCATGCTCTGTCATCGCCATCCAATTTTATAACAGAAGAACTGGGAATAATTCTGAAAAAAGTCATAGAAACTTTGCGTGGCTCTAGAAGGGGGACTGTAGGATAGCTTGTTTTCACTCTTTTAGTCTCCTAGGAAGAGAATAGCTTCCATGAATATAAAGAACTGATGCTTTTCTTTCCAAAAACCTAGACAACTTCTGCCTTAAGCATGATATAATCATAAGGTTATTTTACTATTCATGGTGACACTTTCAAACTGTGTTGTGGGTAAGATATCACATTGATGGTATGCTTTTTCTGCTTTGGAACAAAGAATTTCTGTGAGCTTAACTTCTAAAAATAAAATACATCTTGAAACATTATCATCTTCCGATTCCCTAGTTTGTAATTTAGAGGAAGACATTTCACTGTAAGCTTCCTGGGCCTTAGCTTCCCCACCTGCAAACTAAAGGTTTTTTATTTTATTTTTTTAGATGCTCAACATCTTTAAAAATTTTTTTTAAAGGGAAGGGAAGGGAGGGAGAAAAAAAGGGAAGGAAAGATTGATGTGAGAGACCCATTGGTTGCCTCTTATGGGTGCCCCAACCCAGGACTGAACCCACAACCCAAGGATATGCCCTGACCAGGAATCAAACTGGCAACCTTTTAGTTTGTGGGACACTCCCAATTGAGCCATATCACTGGAGTGCAAACTAAAGATTTGTTAAAAAATTGAAATATAGTTGACACAATAACATTATATTAGATTCAGATGTACAACATAATGATTCAATATTTGTATATATTGAGGAATGATCATAATAACTCTAGTTACCGTTCAAAATGAAGGTTTTGAACTAGATAGTTGCTGAGGACTTTTATAGCTCCCAAATCTGATACCTATTCTTTATAGAATAGCATAAATCCTATGAATCTGAGAGTCTATTCCCTTTCCTTTGCTCAATTCAGATCCTATATTAAATCACTGGTTGATTTATTCTATGCTTTATCTTTTCATCTTATAAATATACTTATTTAATGTTTACAAAGCCTGTGTCCAGACTTATAGAGGTCTAAAGAATAGTGGAAAAAAAAAGTTAGCTGTATCTAGATACTGTTCTTCATTTTCTATTGTAATGTGGAACAAAATCTTAGGTTGTTACCCAGTGGAAGTGCAAAAGGAATAAAGCGTAAGGGAGGAAAACTCATTGAGCCAATGAGCAGAGATTCCCTTCTGGTGAAGGTCTTGAATCAACTGTGTTGGGTTCATCATTATCCTGAATAAGCCCTGTGTCTGGGGGGTTAAAGTAAGATCATCTAGTCAACAGGCATAATGGAACATAGACTTGGAAGCAACGTCTCTTAGAGAATTGTTGTTCATGAGAGCCATGTTCTGGTCAGTTCTGATTCCTGAAAAATTTTTTAGCCAAGTAGAGATGACTATGGAACTTTCCACATAGCCTTGAACAATGACTTTCAATGCTAACTACCCAGAGTTAGGCCAAATGTCACAGGTTAAGAGAATATATTTCCACACAACTGCTGTACTTCAGGCACCAGCTGCAAGCTCAAGGTTTCCCAGGCTGTGCTCACTTATGACCAATTGGCTACAGATTTGGAGGTTTCCATTAATTTTGGATAACTTAGTTGAATAGCTCACAGAACTCAGGAAAGTGCTATTCTTACAATGACCGTTTTATTATAGCAAAGAGGAAAAAAAACTCAGACCCAGCCAAAAGAAGACATGCATGGCATGAGGTGTCTTCTCCCTGTGGAGTCAGGACGTATCACTCTTCTAGCTCATTGATGTGTAACAATACTTAGAGGATTGCCAACCAGTGAAGGTCATCTAAGTTTCTGTGCTTGGAATGTTACTGGGGCTTCCTTGCATAGGTGTGATTGGTTGAATTATTGGCTAAAAGGTTGAATTCAGTCTCCAGCCCCCTTCCCTGTAAGGGGCTCATATCAGGTGGTGCAAAGCCCAGCCCTCTAATAACAGGTTTTTCTTTCTAGTGTGGCCAGCCCCCATCCTGAGGGATGTCATTGGTTTTAATTAGGTCAGACTCACCTCAAGTGATCTTAACAGCATAAACGATAGGGGGCACTGAGAGCAACAAAGACAACTCCTACTACTCCGGGAATTCCACGGATTTGGAGACTTCCTTCGAGGAACTCAGGACAAAGGCCATCCAAATTCTTTACTATCACCTTGCTTTTGCTTTTCTCTGTTATGTAGTCTTTGCAAAGAGTACAAGTTGCTAGTTTTATCTCTTTCTCTGCCAGAGACTTGAGGACTGGATTGATTGGGTTGGAGACCAAGTAGCAGAGTGGCTAACAGCACGGGCTGGCTTTGGACTGCTGTGCTCTTGGACCTTGGTGTAAATGAGATTGGCATCGGGAGAATCCCTGGCCCTACAATTGCCAGGGCCTCTGGGCCTCTCCTGCAGGCCTGCAGAGTTGTGGCCACGCCTGTGAAGTTCGCTTGCCTAACTACATTTGCGGCATCCCGCCCCTGCACCTCGATTGCACCACAGGCAATCCAGCACTAGGCAGAGTCCTTGCAGGACTGTGACTCTGGGTGTGGCGTGGGATGCTGTCTGTAAGTATAGGGGAGTTTGCTTGCAAGGTCCCATGAGCCAGAACCCATATTGATGTTGCAACAAGTCTGTGACAAAGGGCCTCTGGCAACTGGGTGTTCCTTATCCTAGGACTCTCCACCACGGGACAGAACACATGACATCCTGCCACCAGGTTGATCTGGGCTAGTAGGAGAGTACTTAGCAGCATCTGGGTTCTGCTTCTGTAACCTCACAGTAGATCCTGAAGTTCAGTGCATCTGAGCTCATCCTCTTCCTGCTCCAAAATCTGGGCTCAGCCTTATTTCCCCTTCCTATCCCTAGCTACAAAGTGCACCCTGAAAACTCTAGCCGTGCCCTCTTCCTTCCTGGGAAACTCCACATTTCACCCACCCAGCCCCGGCCCCCGCGCCTCTTCCATGGTATGTACAAAAGAGAACATCTGATTGAGAGCCTTGGTGAAGAAGTCAGCTGCCCCATCCCAGGGCGCTAGTTCCTGGGCAGGGCCAGAGGGAGAGTGATGCCCTGAGGCTGTTCTTCGGTGGAAAGAGGGACTTCTGAGCTCCTCCCAGCTATGGGCCATACCAGGAAAAATAGTAGGCCCTAGGATGGTGGAATGATGCGTTTTGGGTTGTTGCAGCCTTGGACTTCGGCAGAAGTTGGGTTGCGCTCCTGGAAGGCTCCTCAAATAAACGGAGGTTAGGCTGCTTGGATGCATCCTGGTTCCGCCACTTGTCAGCTTGATGATCCTTGGGCAAGTTACTTCCATTTTTCTAAATGTTGCTTTTCTCATCAGCAAAATGGTAGTTTATCATGCTAACATAATTAATGCCTGTGTTGTGCTTAGCAGAGTGCTGGGCTTGTAGGGGAAAGTCAAGGTTTGCTATTATCTGTTGCTTTTGGACTTGTGAATAGCCATTGAAGATGACTATTTACTTTTTTTTTAAGGCGGCTGGCATACCCCAAATAGCTCCAGGTCAGTGGTTTTTAAAAATCTGATGTCTAGACATCAACCCCTTTGTTAAAAGGAAATCTTTCATAAAGTTGAATCTATAAAGCAGATAAAATCTGTGCAAAGTGGAGCTTCTCTAGTTGAAGAGGGCCTGGCTCCCGTAGGCACTGTCTTAGCTCTGGGGCATTGAGCCTTGGTGCAGGGAGTCTGGTTGGAAACTATTCTAGACCACTACCAACCTGGATCCCTTCCCAACTGCCTCCAGCCGGCTCCTGCAACAGGGTTAACTGAAGTATTTCTGGGCACTGTCCAAGTCAGTCTATAATTTTCTTATTTCAGTTTTTCCACGAGCAAAAGGGAGAAGAAAATGTGTCAGTTTTGTTGTGATAGAGAATTAGATAATGTCTGTGAACTATTTTGAGCCTTCGGAGATCAGCTTTAGAGACAGGGGCCTTGGCTGTCTTTAATTTTTAGCTTGTGTTCAAACACCGAAGATTGGGTCGAACCCTTACTCTGTATAATCTTAGGATAGGATGCAAGCAGTGCCTTCACTAAAGAAGAAATAGGGTCTGGTTAATGGAGAAGACAGATTTTTGAATAAGAGTGATTCAGGAAGTTTTTTGGGAGATCAAGAGAGAGAAGGCTATGTGGCAGCATCTACTGGAAGCTGGTTATGAAGCTGAGTTATAACTTGGCCACTCTGGTCTTTTCTGTAATTAAATGTCCTTCGCTGAGGCCTGAGACCAACACTTATAACTACAGGTTCCGAGTTCCAATTCGATCAGCTTCACAGCTGGGCCTAATGTACTCATTCTGCTCTGCACTGATAGGTGAAAAGGCATGGCTATAATAGCATGGTCTCTGTTGTTAGACTTGAGTTGGTATTGCTTTTATTACATTATCAGAGGAAAGTCTGGAATTTATATGGGCATTGGAATGGTCACCATTTTGTACATTATATTCCCATAATTTTTTCATTTTATAACTGGAAATTTGTACCTTTTAGTCCTCTTTACCCGTTTCACCTACCCTGGCCCTCTGCTTCAGGAAACCTCCAAGCTGTTCTCTGTATCCATGAGCTTGGTTTCATTTTTGTTTTTTAGGTTCCATATATAAGTGAGATCATACGGTGTTTGTCTTTCTCTTTCTAGCATAATGCCATCAAGATCTATCCACATTGTCACATGACAAGACTTTATTCTTCTTTATGACTTAAGAATATTCATATATATATATATACACAAATATATATATGAATATTTTCTTTATTCACTCATCTATCCATGGACACACATGTTGCTCCTATGCCTTGGCTATAGTAAATAATGCTGCAATGAGCATGGTGTTGGTTACATATATCTTTTTGTATTAGAGATTTTTTTCTTTGTATGAATACCCAGAGGTGGGATTGATGGATCACATGGTAGTTCTTTGAAAAAAAATTTTATTCAGAATCTTGGTTCATTTTTAATTGGATTATTTGCTTTTTGCTATTGAGTTATGTGAGTTCTTTATATTATTGTGGATATATTATCAGGTATATGATTTGCAAATACTTTCTCCAATTTAGTGGGTTGCCTTTTCATTTTGTTGATGGTTTCCTTTGTGCAGAAGCCTTTTAGTTTGATGTAGCCTCAGTTATTTATTTTCTTGCTTTTGTTTCCTTTGTTTATAATGTCAATTCCAAAAATTATCACCAAGACTGATGTCAAGATGCTTATTGCCTATGTTTTCCTTCTAGTTTTATGGTTTCAAGTTTATACTCAAGTCTTTAATTCATTTTGAGTTAATTTTTGTGTATGGTGTAAGATGGTGGTTCAGTTTTCTTCTTCCTGTTGATGTTCAGTTTTCCCAACACCATTTGTTAAAAGACTGTCCTTTTTCTACTGCATATTCTTGACTCCTGTGTCATAAATTAATTGACCATATATATTTGTTTATTTCTGGGCTCTCTATTTTATTCCATTGATTTATGTATTTATTTTTATGCCAAATACCATACTGGTTTGATTACTATAAGCTTTGCAATACTATAGTTTAAAATCAGGAAAATGCAATGCTTATTACTATTAATTATAAATTTATTTCATGGATGCTAGATATCTGCCTACCTATATCTATGACTCTGGTGTAAAATTTGAAGTTTTTAAATTGTCAGATAGTTAGAAGTGAGAGGTAACAGCCTTCCATAGTTGGAAAACCTGAAGCTAGAATGGATTCTGATATGCTCAAAAGTGTTCTGGGAGTCCTTCTTGTGTAAGTCTTCATTATCTGGGAACAGAGTTTCTTATGCTCCTCCACCCTCCCAAATCCTCCCAAATGAAGTGAACACTCACAATATTAATCCCCATTTAAATGTCCTTAAGCAATACTAGTTTCTAATTCTGCTTATGTTATCACCATCTTTTAAAACAAGCCTCTTGTTGATTGCTTTAAGTTGCTAACTTTAGGCAATACAATAAAAAGGAAAGGAAAACGTTGGAAAGTAAAATTGCAAATCTTGTGAAGGATACAGAATTTCATGAAGGTGACTAAAGTGATATTGGAGAACTGTTTAATTAGTCAATAATTCAAAGAATATTTAGTGGGCACCTTCTGTATAGTAGGTGCCAGGTATTGGGAACTAGCCCTGAATAAAAGAGATGCAAATCCCAGCCTTCATGGACCTGATGTGCCAAACATACACAGAACCAATGACGAATGGGTCTGGCCGAGTTGACTCAATCAGAAGAGAAAAATTAACAAAGAAGGTGACATAATAGACGTTTTTGGTAATTCTAAAACATGTACACAAAAGGTAATTCTCCTCCCTTTGAAAATGGTTTGGCTTTAAAGATTGGCATGTAAACCCTGGCTGGTATGGCTCAGTTGGTTGGAATGTCATCCTGTACACCAAAGTGTTGCAGCTTTGGTTCCCAGTCAGGGCACATACCTCTGTTGCAGGTTCTGTGCCTGGTTGGGGTGTGTATGGGAAGCAACCATTCAATGTTTCTCTTTCACATTGATGTTTCTTTCACTCTAAAATCAATAAACATATTTAAAAGAAGGTAAAGATCTGCATCTAAGGAATAGAAAGGGGCAAAAGTGATGCTGCGTGATTTCCCAGGCTAACCAGATCATAAAAAGTGATAAAGATTCTGCCTTCTCTTTTTGGGGTCCTGAGGTGACATGGAAATATATATGACCATATGAAGGCCCTATGCTGTAAAGACCATGCGTTGGTGGGTATGGTGGAATGGGGTGGTGTAGGGTAGGGAGGGAGAAAAAGAGCAATAGAGGGATAGAGCAAGAGATTGAATGACAATGACAATGATAATGAGAGAGAAGACTGAGGAGGGCTTGCTGTTTGTCACCAGCTTCTTTATCCCAGTCCAGGTGCCAGATGTGAGAATGAGCAGGCTGGCAGGTGATCCCACCCTAGGCTTTGACTGCTTCAGCTGATGAGTGGAGCAGTGATGAGCTGTCCCCACTGTTCCCTGCTCAAATTGGCCCATTTGTGAGCAAGACAGGTGTTGTTATTTTAAGACACCAAGTTTTAGGAGGAACCTGTTACACAGCTGAACAATGCCTCAAAACACAATGATATGAATATCAAAGAAAAATAGAGACCCATGAGAAAACTAAAGAAACCTTTGAATATTTTTGCAAAAATATCCTTCTTTATGATCTTTCTGTGAAAGTTAAATAGGAAGTGATGGATCCTAAATTGTGTTGTCATTCAGTTCTTTGTGGGGAAAATAAATGAAAAAAAAAAAACAAAAACACATTAACTTAATGTTTAAAGATGTTTAGAACTTATATTCTATTATATAGAAGAGATAATACTACTTTTTAAAAAATCCTCATCCAAGGATATGTTTATTGATTTTAGAGAGTGAGAGGAAATGGGAGAGGGAAACAGCAACATGAAAGGGAAACATTAATTGGTTGCCTCCTGTGTGCTCCCTGAGTGGGAATCAAACCTGCAACCTAGGTATGAGCCCTGACTGGGATTGAACTTGAAACCCTTTGGTGCATGGGTTGATGCTCCAACCACCTGAACCACCTGGCCAAGGCCACATGTTCTCTTAATACATACTTACACATTTCTAAATAAAGCCCTAATCCAACCCTTTCTGCCTACCATAATTTACTCCTAAAATTGGTTCTTCATTCTAAGGGGAGTCACATTAAGCAGCCTTTCTTATTTACCAATTTTCTCTGGACATCTTGTAGTGGTGGCAGGGAGGGGAGTGGGGCTTGGTTTATTATGATTGTTAGCAAGTGGCTTTCCTCTGGTGAGCTCTGGAGAAAGCATGGCACACCTTCTTACAATCAACCCAAAGCACAAACAATGAATCAGTTAAGAAGAAGAGTACTTGTAGACTCATTGTTGTATTTAGGTGTGGTAGGGAGGTGATGGTCTGATATGAGAGTGCTGGACACCTAACCAGTTCTTCTCGAAGGTTCCTGAAACAAAAGCCCCACAATTGGTTAAAAAGGCGTTGCCTTACATCACTCTATAAAAATACAATCCATGGTTCATTAGAACAAGCTTTTACTCTGAAAAACCAAAGTGCATGAGTATCTCCAAGAGGGTGCTGTGCAAAGAATAAGGGGTCAGTCACTTAAGGTTTGGAACTGAGGTGCTTAGAGTTTTTATTTTGCAATCAGGATCCCTTAGTGTGAACCTGGTGATTTTTTATCTTGATCGCCTTTTCTGCGCTAATGTAGTTAGGAAGAAGAAAGAATTTTTGCAGAATGTGGCATTGAGCAGAGGGAGAAGGAGAATATATTAGACCGGCTGGTTTCCTTGCCTCCAGGCATGGTTTGTTTCCTGAAGGTTAGAGCCAAGGGGATTCTTTATCTTCCAACATTTTCATTTAGGGCAATCAACACCACGATTTGCAGTCTTCAGCTTTAGGGAATCTCAGACTTCAATAAAGAGGATGGTATTTTATTATCTCTTCGGGTTGTTTTCGTAACTTAGAAAAAAATCACATAAATACTTCTACTGACTGGATGACTACAACAGGGCAGAACAAACCACTTGAGTCTAGTTTCACTGAGGAAAGCAATTTTCATTGTTCGAGACACGGTTGTAAGGACACTACTACAAGTAAGCCTTCAGATTTCTTAGAAACCTCTTTTTAAGCTGCCAGCACTTCCATTTTATTGCATGCAAGGAGAGGGAGAGTTGCAAGTGGAAGGGATTGTTCATGGTAGACAAATGAGAACTGCAGAACTTGGTTTTGCAAGTTCTTACTGGTTAGCGCAAACCTCATCTACCCACTATGAGATGTTTTTACCTTGAGAAATAAATCTGCCCCTGAAATCTTGTAGGGGTAAATGAAGAGCTGCTGATGTGCTTGAATGTGGACTCAAGTTTTCAGTCCTGGCCAGGGCTCTGGCTGCTACATGACGTGCCACCAAACCTGCTGAGACTCAGTTTCTATGTCTCTAAATTAGGGGTAAGTCGTGGCTTCCTTGCAGCCATAATCAGAGGATGGCATGTGACGGCTTGTGCTGTAGCCTTAGCTGGTGCCCAGCATAGAGTAGATGCTCTGTGGGGTTAATGAGCAACCCACATGTCCCTCTCAGCCTCACCTTTCTTATCTTGATGATCACAGCAGGAGGCTGTGAGGATCAGATGTGTGACAGGGAAGCTGTGATGCAAGAGACAAATGTAAGGCATAAGGCTGTTCACCTCCAATGTAGGGAGTAAGAAGGGTGTCAGTAAAGGATATGAAGAAGGTGCCCTGAATGAGCAGCCTTTGATGCACCCTGTGTAATAGCAAGAGCCAGGTGGCTAAAAGTTGGTCATTAGGCTATTAGGACCTGGGCTTAAGGACTAATGTTCCTATTAGAAATGTAGACCCTATCTTTGGTCCTTAAAGCAGAGGAAACATTAATATAGTTTCTCAGAGCGAGTATGTTATTCTTGGGCCTGTGACAGGTTGGTAGTCCTTACCTCACCTAAAAAGTGGTTGGAGCGTTTGGGTTCTCATCCCTGATTTACCTGGAGTTTAATGGCATCAGCCAATTCAATGAGCCCTAAGATAGCCAACACTCTTTTTTGCCCAGGGGCTGGTGGCAACAATGAGGGCAGGTGCTAATGTGCAACCAGAACAACTTCACTCGACAGTATGGTTTCTCTGAACAGAACCTCTTCCTGTCCAATACACACATTAAGTGATGCATTGATGTGGGCTGAGCGCTTGGTGCAGTAGAAGGATAGCTAGAGAGAAGGAAGTTCTCCCCTTCAACCAGTGGGGTAAGAAAGAATTTAAGTTATCCAAGTTAGGTCATTAAAGTTATTAAATTAAAATTGGGTTATTCAAGTTATTAAATTAAGATCTTAATATTTCTCCAACTAGGAGGCAATCTACTTGTTGCAGTTAATGGAACAGATGTGTCCCTTTTCTTAGGTTGAGGCTGTGTTTGCCTGCCTTCTGCCCTCTGCTTCTTTGTCTGCTTCTGTCTGTGTTTCCCGCTCCCTGTCTCTGCCTAGGTTGCATCTCTGTGCTGCCTTTCTTTTTTCTCTCAGCCTTTTTTTTTTTTTTTTTTTGTCTCTGTGCCTTTCTTTTTCTCCAAAGAAGGAGGTTTTCTTACCCTCTCCCTTTTAGGAGCTACACAAAAAGTAAGCAAATAAAAGCAACCCACTGCCATCGCCTAAATAAGGGCTGCTGGATTCTGATACCACCTCCTTGCTTTGGCAGAGAGTCTGCTGGAACGTTCAGAATGCTGTCATCTTTGATGGCCTTAAACAGTCTTCATGGAAAAATGCAAGGCAGGAATCAGCCTTCTGTTTTAAGTAGGTAAATCTCCAAGGCTGGAAACTTGCCCAAGGTCATCCAGGCAGTGGGCTGTGGGCAGAGTCAAGACCTGAGCATATGTTTCCATGGAGGAGCCTTTCCATCCACCACAGAGATGGAGTCTGACCAGGACAGAGGTGTTCCAACCTGGGCCCATCTGGTCTGATCTGAAATATGAGACCTGGGTCCAGGTTTAGGGTCAGCACTAAGGGCGCTGTGCATTCTACCTTCCAGCCATTTTTATCTAGATAAAAGTAATGTAAAAGACTCCAAGGGGAAAAGAGGGCCAGGGTGGGGGGAAGAGGAAGAAATTGCAAAGAGGAACTTACATTCCTAGGGATGTAGGGAAGGGTGTATTGAATTTCGTGCAAACTGGAACTAACTTTTCCCACTTCCAAATACAAGCTCAGACCACTAAATAACTGTGATCTTGGGCAAGTTGTTTAACTCCTCTGAGCCTCTCTTCATCTGTAAAATAAGGATAATTATATTGCTTACATAATAGGGTTCCTCGTGAGTATAGAATGAGACAACTCGTATCAAAATGTCAAGTACAGTGAAGCACTCAGTGAAGGATGAAATGAAGCCCCAGCTTTTATTTTGTTTTGTTTTTAACATTAGCCGGGGCTGGTGCTGCCCCTGCGGCCTGCCTTCCAAGCCTCTCTATTTATTGAGTGCTTCTATCAGTGAGGCACACTGCCAAGTGCTGCGGAAACAAAAGTAAACTAAACCTATTTTCTGATCACAGAGATATTACCACCTCGTGGGTGAGACCTGCCATCGTATTGCCGGGCAATTTTATTTCAGTGCGATTGATGTGTTGTTGAGATGAGGTAAACAGAGCCAGAGCGAGGCATCCAATCAACAGCCCCCAAATCTGGACCCTGGTGCTCCTCCCCTGCCTTGCGGACCCCAGGTACCAGGCACACAACACAAGCCCTCCCTCTTACCAGGTTTAGCAGGTAGGAATTGAGAAAGGATAGTCTCCAAAAGTGTGGGTTACCCTGTGGGTCAGAAGCCTTGCCTTGTGGGAAAGACACCGCTGCTGGGGCCCAGGGGCCTTCTTTGAGTTTTAAACATGAATAAATGGAAACAAATCCTTCCCAGCCATTTTGCTGGATCTTTTGCGGCTGTTTCTCGGTGCTCCTGAGCGCGCGCCTGCGCGTGCAGGTGGAGGTGTTTAGCAGCGGGACAGCAAACAGTGCTCGCAGCCCAGAAGGGCCGCCTGACAGCTCCGCTAGTTAGCAGTAGCGCGCATATTCACATTTTGTGGAGAGCTACAAAAGTCATTTTCAACAGGCCAGCTCTCCCCGTTTTATCTCCCTATGAATTTTTTCTTACAATTGCGTTTACAGAAAGAAACTGCAGGGTATAGAAAAAAATGAAATGAAGTCATGGCCTGCTTGTTACGGAGTGGGAGAAAGCCCAATCCCCCTCTCTGTAGTTTGGGGGTAGGGGGGTGGGTGAGGCCAGGTGGACTAGCCTTTGTCCTTTTCACACCAAGAAAATAGGAGGGGCCTTCCCCAGAGGGTAGCAATGAAAGGCTTACAGTACTACACAAATTCTGTCAGTGGTCAAAACTGTTTACTGTACACATAATGTCAAAGGGGATTTAAAATAGGGGCAGCCATCCATCTCCTGGGCTCCCCCAGGTGGACAGTAGACAGGCATTCACTCTTACCTGGGGGACGTGCAGACAGACTGAGGCCTGAGAACTCACCTGGTTTGAGAAGGGGGCGAGGAGCAAAGGGCAGAAAGGGAGATATGCACCTTGTGCAGAGCTAGGAAATTACCTGCAGTATAAGAGTATAGAGTGTGCACAAGATATTCCCCTAATTGGGTATAGGAGCTGCCAGGAACTTTGAATTTATAACTGGAATCCTAAACTGTGAACTGTTGTTATGTGTCTGGAAAATGGTACTTCGTGCTTGCCTATTTTAAAGCTGGCCCAATCGGGAAGGACTATTTATTTTGGACATTTTTTAAAGGGAGTGGGATTCAACAGCACCATTGCACCTTTCCTTTAAATTTATATAACCTTCAAATAAACAAAATACCTTTCCTTTTCACCAAACTCTGTTATTAGGGGTCATTCCTGGTGGCAGGCAAATGAAACCTATTAAAACTGGGGATCCAGCTCTGGCTGGTGGCACAGTGGATAAGGTGCTGGCCTGCAAACCAAAGTTCGCTGGTTTGATTCCCCAGCCAGGGTACATAACTGCATAACCAGGTTGCAAGCCAGGCCTCCAGCCAGGTTCTTAGCTGGAGGCAGGTGAAAGGCAAGTATATATTGATGTCTCTCTCCCTCTCTGCCTCTCTCCCTTCTCCTCTTTCTAAGAATAATAAATAAAATTCAAAAAAAAAAAAAAAACAAAAAAACCCAAAACTGGGGATCCCCCTAAAGGGTCCTGTTACATGCTCTCCAGAGGCAGAGAGGGTGCTGGAGTGGAACCTCAGTTTAGTTTTTGCAAGCAGCGGCAATACTACTGGCTTCTACCACCCAGTAGTCTGCCAGGGGCTTTGCTGTTCCAGACAGATGTGACAGGTGTTTGGGATACCACATGTCCTTGTTTCTGTGTCTTGTTGTGGTCTGCAATACAGCATGGTGCCTGCATTCATGTTTTCTCCTTCTTGGGAACAAGAACATTTTCTCCAAGGTTAGACCATGGTTTTAAAGAGTTCTTGACATGGGAACATAATGATGCTGAGACTACCCTTCTGTGATAAGATGAGGCTTTGGAAGAAAGTTCACTGCTGTTACTCATGTATTTTTAAAATTAATTTATTTTTGCCATCATTGATTGTCATGTCATCCAACATAGATTTAAAACATCCTGCTTGGGCAGGAGAGCAGAGGAGTTAAAAATGGATGCCAAATGCTCTGGTTCCACAAATGACTGTGTGACTCTGGGCCAGGCCCTTTACCTCTCTGCTTCAGTTTCTGCATCTGTAAAATGGGCATAATATACTCCCTATCCCAGAGGGCTGTGATAATGATAAGTTCATTGTTGAAAACAGTTACTGGCTCCCAGCGAGTTCTCTATCGGGTTTGCTATTATTTTTACTATGACTACATAACTGAACTTTACATGCTAGATAGTCTTTGTGGTAAATTTAAATATATTTTATGTAGTGACCAGCATGATAGTATTGGCTCTGGGGGTTGGTTGGATGACTCTGAACCCTAGTTTAGTACTTACTAGATGTATGACCTTGGCCACATTATTGACCTGTCTGTGCTTCAGTTTTCTCATCTATTAAGTGGGGACAAAGAATAGTACCACCCTCAAAGCATCATGGTGAGGATTAAGTGAGAACACATGAAAAGAAGTCACTTAACCCGTCTGTGCCTCAGTTTCCTCAAATGAAAAATGGGGATAATCATGGAGCCTATCTTGTGGGGATTTTTTTGAGGATTGAGTGAGCATTAGGTAGGGTAAGTGTACTGCAACGAACACAGTGAGAACACAATGCACTTCGGCTATAATTATTATTTTTTTGATGAGTATCACACCCATCACATCATATATTTCTACTACTACTTATTCAGTGTATATTGTATTTAAGATTATGATATCATGACCTACATATTCCAACTTGTCTCACTCTGTGTTTTCTCAGAAACTGGCAATTTCGAATCTCCCCTCTCCCACCACCCCATGTTGGCCTGTTTATCCACTCTGATTTTTTTTATTAACTCAATTACTGCTTCCCTGAGGACTATCCCCATACACCAAGTTAATGGCATGTTATTTGCTGACTGAGGCGTTTCCCGCCTTGCTTCAGTCTGTGAAGGGTCTCTTGAGCTCCCTTCTGACATAAAGAGCTCAGGTGGAATGTTATTAAAGCTCCCACTGGACTCCTGGTGTATGTAGAATTTGTGGCTATAACTGCTTTTAAACAATTTCAGCATATTATTAGCCTGGGGCCTTTGCTCACTCAGGAAGAGCTAGAATTAATTCATTAATGCTCCCAACCTTGGGCTATTTGGAATCTTTGTATGTTTTACCTTCCATGGTGATTGTCAGAACATATAAACTCTGACTCATGCAATTAATTCCTCAATCTCTTCAAATCCTTTCTGGAAGCAGAATATAAAAAGTTATCAGCAATAGCTTAAATCTCACCTGCATTATTCATTCATTCATTATTTGAAATGTTTGTTGAGTGCCTATTACATGCCAGGCACACAGGAGGGAAGTAGAGGTGACAATGAGAAGGCCCAGGGGAAGAGAAAGATGTCACGGGAATGCCCCGACTCATGTCTACAGTGTAAGAAACAATGAATATATGAATAAGAATAATACCCTTTTATCAAGCTCTTAGTATTGGCTCTGCCTGCTTTACCATATTAAATCATTGAGGACAACTACCACTATACCCACTTTCTGGAGACAGAAGCTGAGACTTTGGGAGACCAAGCAACTTGGCCAAGATCACGCTGCCAGAGTGTCAGAACCATGATCAGAATCCCAGCTTGTTTAGTTCAGAGCCCACATCCTTGAACACTAGGCTTTGCTGCCTCTCCATCATGTAGCAGAGGCCTCCAAGTCAGTGCTCTGTTCTCATCCCTGAGGGGAAACGAGGCGCTCAGAGCTCATGCTGGTTCCTGTGTCCCCGCAGTGAGAGGACGGTTCCATCAGATGTGGAAGAACAAGCGCCAGCTGCCTTTTCATTCACCTACTTGCCAAGGGGGCTAGTGAGGAAAACAGCCTCATCTGCTGCCTTTGCTGCTTGGGATGGATGCTTGGTGGCCCAACCATGCTATTCAAAATGTAATGCTGATAACAATAATAACAGCCAATAATTAGGCAGCACCCACTAGGTTCTATTCTAAATACTAATTTATTTAATCATCGCAGCAACAAATGGCAGTCTTAGTTTGGGGTCCTTAGATACCCACACTGAGGCCAGGATTTTAGTATAAGTAGTTTATTTGGGAGGTGAGAAAACCCCCGTAGGGAAATGGAGAAGTGAGATGGGAAAGGGAAAGCTACCAGTAAAGGAGATGCACGCAGATGGAAACTCTGGGAATCGCTTGAGAACCTGTGCCTAGGAAGGGGGTCGAGGGGGCAAGGGTACTGACAGCAGCTTGAGTAGGGGCCTGTTTGATGGCCTCTCCCGGGGAGTATTAGCTCTCCGGGACTTCTGGCCTGGTGTGGCAGAGCCAGGATGGCTGGCTGATAGAGATGGCCCTTGGGTGGTTGGTTGAAGGCTGGGCTGCAAGCCCCACCCGGGCAAGGCCCAAGGGCATGTGAGGAGAGCACCAACAATGCTCCAGTCTGTTCACCCGCCCTGAGGAACCTGAGGTGCGAGGCTAAGTAACTTGCCTAGCAGTATAATGAATTGAATTATGTCCCCAGCCCATTCATGTACTGAAGAAATAACCCCCAGTGCATCAGAATGTGGCCCAATTTGAAAGTGTGGTTGTGACAGATATAATTAGTTAAGACGAGGTCATTGGAGGTGGGCCCTAATCCAGCCTAATCCAATTTGACTACTGTTCTTAAGGGGAAATTTGGATACATGTGTACAGGGACAATGCCATGTGAAGATAAAGGGAGAGATCAGGATGGTGCTTCTATGCACCAAGGAACACTAAAGGTGGCCAGCAAACTGCAGGCGCCAGGGGAGAGGCAGGAGCAGATTCTCTCATTGTCCTCAGAGGGAACCAACCCTGCCACCACTTTGCTCTCAGATCTGCAGCTTCTACAACTGTGAGACAGTTGATTTCTGGTCTTTGAGCTACCCAGTGAATGGTACTTTGACAAGGCAGCCCTTGCAAACTAATACATGTGTCAGCTGTTACCTGTTGGTTACGATTTCCAGTTCCGGTCTGTGGATGCAGTAAGCGTGCTATTGGGAGAGGTAGGAGGAAGACAGCAGTTAGCTGGCACTGTCAGACTGCCAGGGTCCTTCTTTTTTGCTTGTCTCCATGTTTTCTCCTCCTCCTCACCATCAAGCATTTATTAAGTGTGCTGAACTCTTTACATGCATTACTCCATGTAAGCTCCGTAGAGCCTGAACCAGAAGGTAATATTGGTATCTGTTTTACAGATGAGGCAACTAGATTCAGAGAAGTTAAGTGACTTGCCCAAGGACACAGAGTGAGCTAAGATGCATGACTAGGCTGTCTGACTCTTGCTACGCCACCTCCATCATTGCAGCAGCCGGATGGACTCACGCCCATGAAACAGACATCTGTTTTAGAGCCATCTTAAGGACCAGTTGACAGTACTGCAGAGGAGACTTCATGTTTAGAGATGGAAAGGGTTTCTCAAGAGAAAGACCTGAGCGGTAGAATATTATGTGTCATCAGAACACAAAGCCCTGAATGGATTATTTGACTGTTATCTTCTATCTTGGGCATTTAAAGTCCCATTTTCTGTGGCTGTAAGGATACATGGAGTGAAGGAGAGCTTTGCTCCTACCCCCAAAGTGTTCTGTTAAATACTTGATGTGGCACTAAACTGTGAGGATGTGATTCTGCAGAACCTCACTTGTTTGTACCCCTGCCTGCACCCACCCCCATTCCATCGCCAGTACTGCAAGGAATTTAGTTCTACTGCTTTATCAATTTTTTTTTTTCAGCCAGAAAAATGGTCTGCCACTTGTCTTTTGTTCTTTTCCAAGGCGGTTGCAAAGTTATAATTTAGTGGCATGTGGAGAAAAGTGGAGTTTTTTTCATTGCAATTCCATTTTCCTCCCTCCTTTGGGATTCTTGGGAAAACCTGATTAAAATGTCAGCCAGAAGAATGGCTGGTGATTCTTTAAAAGGACTGATTAAACCAAGATGACCCACAGCACAAAAA
This sequence comes from Noctilio leporinus, assembly GCA_004026585.1. NCBI lineage: Eukaryota > Metazoa > Chordata > Mammalia > Chiroptera > Noctilionidae > Noctilio > Noctilio leporinus. The sequence continues at coordinate 156,731 of PVIW01001718.1, forward strand.
GGAGAAGAAAACTATGGAGATCCGAGCATGTAACCTTGTAATTATATGAGTGTAGCACACACATGCGCACGTGCACGAGAGAGAGAGAGAGAGAGAGAGAGAGAGAGAGAGAGAGAGAGAGAGAGAGAGAGGGAGAGTTTTGATAGAGAGGGAGGGTGATTTTAAAATTATTATTAACAATGCTGTCAATAAATGTCTTGAGTAATTTCTGTACTAGACCCTGTTCTAAATCCTTGTCTATATTACCTCTGATATCTGTAGCCTTGGAGGTTGGTGGGATTGCCTCATTCTCTATATTGAGTGTAATGTGCCTGCGGTCACATGGCCAGGGCCTGTCCTTTGGCCCGAAGGTTGTATTTCGAGTGGTTATAAAGGGCTTTAATGTGAGCAAGGGGCCTCTCCTAGTGGGGTGGCAGCATGCTTGAAGAACTGATTTATACCACCTGGATTTATGCACTAAATCCTTCCCTGCTTTCCTGGGACTCCATGTTTGTTTGTTTGTTTTAGGGAGAGAAGAGACATCACTTTGATGTTCCATTTATTTATCTATTCATTGGTTAATTCTTATATGTGCCCTGACCATTCTTATATGTGCCCTGACAACCACAACCTTGGCATATCAGGATGGTACTCTAACCAAATGATTCACCTGGCCAGGGCCTGGGACCCCGTCTTTTTGCCTTCATCTTGTACCTGCTTTTAGGAGTTTTACCTAATTGTTTTCTGTTTAAAACAGAAAAGCTGATGACAAATATATGCAGAGAATCATCTGGTTCTCTGTAGAAAAGGATGAATTTATTTAGTAGAAGCCTTCAATTTTTTGTGTTTTCTAAGGGTTTATTTCCATGTGTTGAACAATCCAAAGGCAGAACATCAAAGTGGGACCAAACCTGTAGCCTGTTCGATTTCCCCTGAGGTTGTTTGCGGCCTGCACTGCACTGTGCACTGCACTGTATAGCTACACGTGGAAGAGAAGACAGGGAGAGGACAGGATGATGGACCTTGGCCAGGCCGATCGATGGACTGATTCCACTGTAGCTTCTCTATTCCTTTCTCCTACTATTGAAGGCCCAGTCCAAGTTAAACCGCATGAAATCTTGTCTCCTCCAGTGCTAAAAATGCTTGTGCATCCTATTATGTTCCTCTTAAATTATTTTATTTTATAGTAGTAGTATTATAGGTAACCCCCATACAACATTGTTGTTAGGTTCCTAAAAAATGCCATGTTTTGTGAAACTGTGTTATATGAAACAAAGAGCGAGTACAAAAAAGGGGGTTAGGTTCCAAAAATGTAAAAAACATACTATTATATTTTTATAATTAAGAGAAATATCTTTTTTTTAAAGATTTAAAAAATTTATTATTTTTAGAGAGAGAGGAAGGGAGAGAGGCAGAGAGGGAGAGAAACATCAATGTATGGTTGCCTTTCACCTGCCTCCAGCTATAGACCTGGCTTGCAACCTGGTTATGTGTCCTGGCTGGGAATCGAACCAGTGACCTTTGGGTTAGCAGGCTGATGCCTTATCCACTATGCCACCAGCCAGAGCTAAGAGAAATATCTTTATTAAAGCAATTTTCACCAAAATTAGAACATATTAATATGTATTAAATAATGTTTTTTTCATCACCACTACTAACCATCATTAACCAAGGGCATTTTCTTTTTGATAAAATGTCTTCATCTTCTGAACTTTCTTCAGTTCATGCTTCTCTCCTGTACTTTTCATAAAAAAATCTGTTACTACTTAATGCTCCACAAACAAAATGGATTTAAAGTTCTAATAAATTTTAAAGTTCTGTAGGCAAATCTGATACAATATCCACATTCGAATGAAAAATTTCAAATGAGATATTCTTTGCTCTTAAAAGCTTTTATTACATTCTGTGTTATTTAGGGATTTCCCTAATTTCAAATGAAATATATTTTACTCTTAAAAGCTCTTGTTATGCTCCATATTGTTCTGGGATTTCTCTAATTCTCAAACTGTGTTACAGTGAAACCGTGCTGTAGGATGCTGTGTTGTACAAGGGTTTCCTCTTAATTCTTGAACCATGTTATAGAAATGCCGTGTTATATGGGGGTTGCCTGTGTCTGTATGATGGATGGTGAGCTCCACCTGATATGATCTCTCTTTACCGCACCTGCCTCCCCTCATTGCTCCATCCTCTTAATCTACCTCAGCTAGTTATGTGGTCGAAGGTGCTCAGAATCTGTTATTGAATGACTATTACATTTTTTTTCATAGTGTCAGTTTCTGTAATAAAGCACATACTCGGTAGAATGAAGAAATGACTCATTATCGGGGAGGGACTGGGTGTGAGAAGCATGAAAAAGAAAATGTCAGGCAGAGGACCAGTGATCTTATAGACCACTGCTGTTGGGAAACTGTTTTAAAAGTCCCTGAGATACCTCCACACCAGCAGGGAGTGGGATAAACAAATGCCATCTGTTCTTCGCTGTGGGACGCAGTGGGCTTCTTTCCAGGAATTGACTACCTATTGGCAACAAGGGAAAAGAACATGTACTACCTGAAAATCTCCAACTCAAAATCCCTTCTTTGTGTAGAAAGGCTAGATTTCTACGTAAGTGCGGGGTAAGCCTACCCCTTCCTGTGTTGGATGAAATACAACATTGGAATGGGATATCCCCATGCGTCCCCAGTCTCCGTGCTGAGGAACGTGGTAAATGGATGGAACTCCTCCTCTGCTCTGAAAAGTTTCCAGGTCGGCTTCAGAATTGCATTTCAAGGAACAGAGAACTACTCTTGTTGCTATCATCCAGTTACCGTTGGATCCCTGGACTGTTCACACAAGTGAAGAGTTTCCATCTTCTAGGGAAAGGAATGTCTGGGTCATATGTTAGGCCCATTTAATAGAGTCGAAAGCATGGGTCTCTTGGGTCCTGCAACTTTCTCATCATTGTAAAAAATATAATTTTCTTTTTCCATGGAGGGCAGCAACATCACTAATTTGTGTGGACCCACTCTAGAACATGTACTCTTTTCTTTTTAGTCTTCCCATACATGCTTTCAACCTTATCATACACAAATTAAGAGACACAATGGTAGAAATCTCAGCTATTCTCTTCCTCTTTTTAATTCTCCCATGTTTCTGTTGCAAAATCTACCCCAAAGGGAAGAATTGAACTAATTTTAAGCAGACTTTATAATGCAGAAATATACAAAAGGGAGCAAAGGGCAAGAATTTAAATTATGTGAGATGATTTTTTTTTCAGATAATACAATTATTTGGTAACATCTGCTTTTCCTAAAATTTCTCATTTGCCATTAGATGTATGCTCCTTTTTTTTTTTTTTTTCTTTTTTGCGTATTCAGGAGAAAATGTCATCAAATAGACTCATGGGTTTTAAAAGATTTACATTAAAAATGAAACAAAATAAAACAGAAAACCCAGTTTAAAAGATTTACATTGAAAATGAAAACAAAACAAAGTAGAAAATCCAAACTATTTGTGCTCAATATACTAGGCATGGGAGACTAGAAACCTGACCCTGGTTTCTTAAGCATTTGCTGACCTCCTTATGTTCTGTTTTAGCATTTTATCTTAGCATCTTTGTGGTAGTTTAGAGAACTGCAATATTTCAGAGTTGGCAGAGCTTGGATTAATGTCTAGTCTAATCAAATACCCAGTGCTTGAATTCTTTCTTCAGTGTCTCTACCAAAAGGTCACTTAGCCTCTGCTTGAATACCTCCAGGTACAGGGAGCTCATTACTTGCTAGGTATCTGATTTCATCATTGGGTGGTTCTTTAGGAAGTTAATTTTTATGTTGAACAAAAATCAATTCAAATATGTTTATTAAGTCTCTGTATACAGTGTTCCAGATACTATTTATGCTCTGAGGATACAGCAGTAAGCAAAGCTTGCTTCCGCAGGAGGGAGACGGTGAAGAAGGCAAGTAACATGAAGAGCATGGCAGGAGGTAAATAAGGAAGGAAGATAGGTAGTGCCAGGAGTGGGCACTTGCAGTTTTAATTAGGGTGGTGAGGAAAGGTCTTACTGACAAATGACCTTTAAGTGGAATCCTGAATGAGCCATGCATGTTTGGGGGAAGAGCATTCCAGACAGGGGCAACAGTTACGTGCAAAGGGCCGGGGGCTCATGGAGGAAGTAAGGAGGCTTGTGTAGTTGGAGTGGGGGTTGGGAACCAGGTCATGGGGGGCCTTATGGACCATTGTAATGATACTGGGTTTTACATTGAATGTAATGGGGAATCATTGGAGGGTGTTGAGCTAGGGACTAGTATGATCTAAGTTTTAAAAGATTTGCTGTACAGAGGTAAGGGTGAACTTAGGGAGACCAGTTATAAGGCAGTTGTCTTAGTTCAGACCAGAGATGACAGTGTCTTGGATGAGGGGAGGTGCGAAATATGCTTGGGTTTTGGATGTATTTCAGATGGTGCTCTTCAAGGTTCACCTGCTGATCCTATCATTATCTCCTGGGTTTATTTAATACCTGTAGTTCTCCTTTATACATTTGGGCTTCAGTAAAAATAGGACAGATCTTCCCTTTGACACCCCTTTCTCACTCCTCATTGGCAACCATCCTGAGATGTGTGATGTGTTTGTGCCCTTCTCTTTATATGAGTTCTTGTAAAATAGGCATTGTTCCTTTATCAAAGATTTTTAATTTAAATGGATGGGGTTGTGCGATACAGATCACATTTCCTTTCCTCCATACTAGAAGTCTGCTATTTCTGACCGAAGCAGCTTCTTCAAATGAGACCATTGAACTGTGAAAAGACTGTTAGCACATGTTTCACCTGAGTGTTCTCCTCTTCTGTCCAAACCTGCCCACTTCTCCCAACTGTCAACAGATAACATGGCTCTGGGGCTTCTCTAGGCCTGGCCACTCTCCTCTGAGCCTCCCAGGGTCTCTCTCTGCTCATAGACCTGGCCTTCTGGGAGCAGCTTCTAGGTCTGGAAACTCCTTGCTGTTTGTCAGAACTGGAAACAAGGTTTAGCAGCTGAGAAATGCATGTAGGTCTCTGGGGTAAAGAAAAGAGAAAGCCCAGAATAAAGAGAGACCCTAGATTCCAGCTGTGCCCAGGGCAGACCTCTGCCTCCGTTTTCAGGGGCGCTGTAGAGCCGTGGTAAGAACCTGAACTCGAGGATGAGACACAGGTAGGTGCGCCTTCTGTGTGTCTTTCCTACCAGTTGTTTGACTTTGGATTAAACACTTAGCCTGAGCTGCATTTTCCCTTCTATAAGATGGTGATAGTTACAGTACTAATTCCATAAGGTTGTTGTTGGTATTAGATGCCATATTATAGGTAAACCTTTTGATATAAAGCCTGATACAGAGTGTGTCCTTGGTAAATATAAGCTATAATTTTTACTTATTATTATTATTTTTGGTATCCATAGGCTATACTTTTTAAATATAAATTCATACAAATTGAGACCATCACAAAAAATTAAATGTGCAGTGTCCATTTGCATCACAAAATATATTAAAAATGAACATAATCAGTATACTATTAGAGAAACTTCTATTAAAAACAGTGTGGTTGCATGAAGCAAGTTGGTAGTTCAAATCCATGGTTCTTCACTTATTAGCCAAATCACCTTGGGCAGATTTTTTAACTTTTCTGTTCTCCCATATATTAGAGTTGGAATGATCGAAACTACCATGTATGTTACATTATAAGGATTAAGGGAAGTAACATCTCTAAAAGCAGGGTTTCCAGGCATACAGATCCTCTTTTGAATAAACAGATTGAATGAGATAATTCCATGAATTATCTTTTTTACTTCTTTTAACAGCTCTGTGAAGTAGGAGCTCATTTTATAGGTGAGGAAACGGAGGCTTAAATACAAACTGAGAAAATGAAATGAGTTGTCTAAAGTTAGAACTGGAGCTAAGATGACTCATAGATCAAAAGGACTGCCCGAAAGCATCATCCACAATTTTTCTGAAGGTATCTTTGACTTTATAAAGAAACATGAACTGATTCATTAAGCTTCTACTTTATTATCTCCACTTTATGGACTATGAAACTACTTGGTGAGGAAATTCTACCTAAAACTTTAATATGGTAAAAAAGAAAAATAAAAAAGGTGAGATCCCTCTAAACAGCTTTGCAAAGGTCAATAGGATTAATATCCCTTTGTACATGGTTATTTTAGCTGAAATAAGGAAAAGACATAGGGGGGACTTCACAGACTATTTGTATAATAGAAATGAAATGTGCTTGCCATTTTCTTCCTCTTTTGTGATAAAGGTGTGGTTGCATGGAGCAAGTAGGTAGAATAAATTGTTACACCAAAAAGCTGTATTCTGGAAATGGGTTGATAATCTGTAAATGTTATTTAACATTCTCAGATTCATCAAAATCATTGACTAAAGGTACCTTGAAAAGAATGAGTAGGTAATGTACAACTAAAATGGATGGACTGGAAGCTTGGGGAAACTGTTGTTGGGGACATTTACAATGGCCTCCTAGGTTCTATATAATTTAACAAACTACCTCTCACCCACTTTATAGGTCAAACAATTTTTAACCTCTTGTGAAATGAAAATTAACCTTGATACAAATACATAGAATTTTCCAAGTAGAAATTAGAGTCCCAGCAGACATTAGCAAGTGTTCTCAGAAAAAAAAAAAAATGGTTATGTACTTAAAAAGTTTTGAAGCCACTGGGTTTAGCAGGGTTTTATAGATTTCTTCAGTGCAGCACTTTTCAGAATCTCTAAGTACTAATGTGGACTATGAACTTCCCAGAGGGCTGCAAATAGCATTGACTTATTTGACTGTGCAAACCTCCTCTGTTTTTTTCCCTGAACATTTTTTAGCTTCTTGTGGGATGGGTGTTACTTGGAGAAATGTTGGGAGTCCCTGACCCTCCTCATTTTATAGTTTAGGAAATTGCATTTCATAGAGTTACATACCTTATATTAAACTGTCTTATTTTTGTACCTGCTTATGAGGTGTGACCTGTAAAATATCGTGATTATAACTTTATAACCATAGAAATATCACTTGGAGATGAGTGTTGTCTTTCAAAATGGAACTTTTGAATGTATCTACATTTAGCGTCTTGATCAGTGTCAAGTTTTCATCAGTGTCAGGTTGGATGTTGCTGCACTCTGGTTACCAGACCTGCCCACGGACAACATGGCCAGCCTTGGGCTGCAGAGCTGCAGCTGGCTGGTGTCTTGTCTCGTGGGGGACAGAGCACTGGATTAAAGCATCAAGGACATTTTTTTTTTTTTAGTCTTCAGTTGACCATTGACATGTTAAATGACTTTCTCTCTTAAATCCTCAGAGCTCCAGTTCCTTTGTAAATCTGGTCATTAGAAGAGCTATCTCCTGGGACTTTGTTTGAATTAAGTGAGATAGTGTATGTGGACTGAACATCCTTTTTAGGAGAGATATTAATTGTCTTGGCTCTGGAAGTTGACTACTTGAGTTAGTTTTTCAGCTCTGCTGCCTGCTAGCTTTCTGACCTTGGGAAAATTATTTTACTGTTTCCTTACTTTCAGAAGGGGAATGTAAGAATTCCTACATTATAGGCTCATGTGGATTAAAAAATAATACATGTAAAGTGTTTAGCACGGTGCCTGATACACAGTAAATGTCCTGTAAATGCTGGATGCTATTAATCTAACCTGTGAAGTATCAGATTCAAAAGTGATTCCCTTTGAAGGGAATTTTTGATTTCGTTAGGAGTAAACAGGTGGTAAAGTAAAGTAAGGGAAACGTAATTAAGAAGATTGAAGAAAGATATCTTGGGTAAAAGTTACATATTAACTAGTTCTGACTCAGAATGAGTAAAGTTTATGTATTAGTATCTTCAGCTGTGAAATAATATTACCACAAGCTTAGTGGCATAAAACCACACGCACAGTTTTTGTGTCAAGAGCCTGGTCCTGGTTGGCTGAGTCCTCTACATATAATGTTACCAAGTATTAGTCGGGGCTGGCTTTGAACCCCAGGCCTTGCCTGGAAAGGACTTCACCTTCAGGCTCACGTGGTTGTTGGCAGCCTTCCGTGATTTCCAGGCTGTGACTCAGGCCTCCAGTTTCTCACTGTCTGTCTGTTCCAGGCCACCATTCGCAAGTTGCTCTGTCAATTTTTCCAAGATGACCATTTCTTTCCCTCAAAGCCAGCAAGGGAGGACCTACTAGCATGATGGTCCACAGTCATACCTAATGGACTCATATGTGTGGAATTGCATGTGTCGCTTTACCTTGGCTCTGTTCTCTTGGCTAGCGGCAAGTCACAGACTCCAGCCCCACTTGAAGGGAAGTGATAACATGTGGGCACGAGCCCTCAATGGCAGAGGTAATGAGGGCATCTGAGGGTCTGCCTGCTGCAGGCTGTTTCCTAAAATCAAGTGCAAATTTCATCAAAGGATGAAAGTTTTGATAGAATGCGGCCCTCGAACCAAATGTAAAAGATGACAGTTTTGGAACCAAAGCAGCATGAGGGCAATATGTTTCCTCTCCCCACAAAATGATCTTTTTGAAAGGACAATATGTATTTCAACCAGAATTTACATCGTGTCAAGCTGTTTAAAGTCAGGCATATCATTTCGTGGTCAAATTTGATCAATTCCAAAACTGAAGGAATTTTCCTTATAATCCACATTCATTCGTAAACTTTATATAACCCTTTGATGTTCTGTCACGCATGAAGTTTAGTTGACTGAATCGGCTTTCATTATGCGGCACATCGGAGCTATGACCTCTCATTACCTTCCGAGATCTGGAAAGATAAATTTTCCTTTATGGAAATTTCCTTGATTTTGTGTGTTCAGGGCTCTCAATTTACCACAGGTATTTACTTCTCTTTGGCTGTGTGGGCCTGTGGGAGTTTGTGTTCAATAGCTCCAGTGGCCTTTACTATAATTAGGTACAATCACCAGCAGTTGGGTATTGAACGTCACGACATGGGAGCATTGTTGCGTAGACTTTGCTCATCTACGTGATCGTCATCTTAAGGAGAAGGACACACAGGCATTGTGAAGAAACAGAAGCTTGATAAGTACCTTTTTAAAAACAGTCTCGGGGCATAAGACCATCTAAACTTTGATGTATAAGGAAGCTATAAAGTCAACAACTCGTGGGGCCTAAAAAATTTGTTAATGTAGCCTGAGGAAGACAGATTTGAGGTTGTGCTTGAACCACGGAGTGTGAGGTTACAGCCAACCCCATGAAAAATGGAAGTAAGCTGGAAGGATCTGGCCTGGTTTCTGCTTCATAGAAATCACAGCCAATAATAAACGCATTTGGATGCTGTGATTGCTCCCTAGAAGCAAATCTTCTGTGAGGACTTTTCAAAACTCCGATACATTCTCCAGAATTTTTCAGTCATGTTATTGATTCATTATTTTCACTTCATTTAAAGCATTACTCATCTGTGACTTTCATCTATGGTTGAGCTCTGAGAATAAAATCAGCAAAACGTTTCTACTTGAACTTCATTTTTCTTTGGATGTTCTTACAGTACCAAACGGAACCTGGAGGGTTCTTGCCGCAAGCAAGTAAATGCTTGTATCTGTTCAATTCTGACTTAATCATCATTGAAACTTTGGGTCAGGGTAGAGCATGTTGGCTGTGTAAGTAAATTTATAAGTGAATCCAAGGTTTCTTATCAATATTATGGTATGGGCAAATTAATATTCTTAGACTTATATTAGAAAAGTTACATTCCTGGTATGAATCAGCTCAAGACCCCAAAAGTGAAAAACTCTAACCCGATCTATGACAACAGCATTGAACAACAAAAGGTCTCATCCTCACATTAAATTTTAGTCCCAGGTCTGCCCTGTAGGCAACATGGGGCTTTTCATGTGACCTCAGACTTGGGTATTATATAAAGAGCATTTGAAATCTAGAATCCCATAATTCCTAGGGAGACAGAAGGGTAGCAACCTTTTACAAATGAAGTGTCAAGTTTCTAACCTCTGATCTTCTGGTATTTTCAAGGCATAACTGAGGCCACTTGTGCTGACTCCTCTGAGCAGGAGTGAGGGAGGAAGTACAGAGACGATGAAAAGGTGAATAGCAAGACCCAAACTGCCAAAAGAAAAGAGTTATTGATAAATTCAGCTGCATTTAAGTGCAGGGCACAGAGCCAGGTATTGCAGAAGGTGCAGAGGGAAATAAGATATAGCCACTGTCTTAAAAATGCTTATCAGACAGAGGAAACATAAAAATGGATAAATTAATAAAATAAGCTAAGCCAAGGCAGGCTATAATTATGACCACAAGAAAGATTCAGACCAGATGTACTACAGTTTACATGGCACAATCATATCTAGTTTAAAGAGGGTGGACCCAGAAAAGCCTTCATGAAAAGATGGCATTTGAAACGAACCTTTAAGGATGGAAAGCAGTTTGCCAATGAAAATGAGGGAAGGGAGATCTGGCAGAAAGAGATGCATAAGCTACTGCCTGGAGATAGGAAAACACGGGCTATGAGGATGAAGTTGAATGGTTCCCTTTGGTTGGACAGTGAGCAAATGTGTTGAAAGAATGGACAATGGGCTCATGCCTTGTTCAACAACAAAATTGTGACAGCCCAGACCGGTTACATGACGGGGCATTCTGGCTTATGGAGCCTGCTCATCTTCTGAGACAAACTCATTCTCACCTTTATGTCAGTAGAATGCATTTTAAGGGTATAGTTATAGACCTTTTAAAAAAATCTGTGTAATGCAATGCTTTCTAGCTGCATTAGAGAAATAGCAAACATCTTCATTATTCAACAACATCATGTATCAGGAGCATTAAAAAAATCTTCAAAGCTTCTATGTGGAGGAAACCACTTTTGGTTTATAGTATACGGTACACTTGAACTTGAAAATGGCCTGCTTCTCAAAGGAACCATTTCAAAATCGGGTTAAAAAATGTAACACCTCTTTTATTTTTATCACCTGGCGGCTATTGCCTTCACATAGCTTTGGCCTTACCTGTGCTTTAAATATTCATCTTGCCTTCTTTGGAAAACTTGGAAGAAAAACATTTGTATTTTTATTTTTTTCTTTCCTTTCCTTTTTTTGAAGAATACATTTTTTAGCATTGTTCAATTCCATGCCAGCTGCTTGTATTATCAAAGAGCATGTAAAAGCAAATAAGGAATAAGATGCGAGGACCAGGCTGCTCTTGTGCAATTGCTTTGTTCTTATCAATTGCATGCGTGAATTGCTGAATATTTCAACTCCTACTGTCCTGGAGGGAGAGCTCTAGAATCTTCCCTTAAGATATCATACTTGTAGTGGTCATAGGTGAAGCAAAGTGGCAGCAACCATTGTAGGACTAAAGTGAACATTGGGCCGAAGTGCTGAACTGAGATTTGGGCAAATTTATGTAACTTATGGCTATTGGTATCTAACTCCAAAGCCGTTTTTCTGCAGAGAAAAGGCTGGTCAATGAGGGAGCAAAACAAAAGTATAACTGCAACAGCTTTAGCAACAAGAAGCATTTGCCAGGTGCTTAGATGCTAGAAGAGCTATATTAATTCTGGAAATTTTCTGTTATGGTTATTATTTTCATTTTTTGGGCAAGGAAACTGACACCGTGAGAGATTAAGCTAATGATTCAACATCATGTAGTAAGTGGTAGGGCTGAAACAGGTAACAGTCTCTGCCAAGTGCAGAGGATTCAGTCTGGTCAATGGAGCTGGAAATGGCAAACATGGAATAAGTTTCTGAAAGGGGGACTTGTGTTCTCTAATGGGACACATGCTGCAGGGCCCTGTCCAGATCTCCTTGTGGGACTAAGGCACTCCTTCTCCCGCTTCTGGGAGTGTTGGCAGATGATGACTCTTGCTAAGCTCTTCTCTGCTGTTGCCCTCAGCAGGAGGGAGCCACTTCACCTAAGTGCATACCCTCTCCCTGGGGCAGCCAGAACCTAAAGGCATGCCTATGGGGAGAATGGGATGTGAAGGCCCAACCCCTTTGCCTTCAGGTCAGACACTTTCTCAAGGCCAGCTCAGCTCCAGGAGCCCACACAAAATTTTGGAATCAGCTTTTTAATCATAACTTTCTTCTCCCCCCCACAGGTATTGAGGGGAGGGCTCCCTCCAAAAATCTACTGCATACATATCTCCAGCTCAGAGTCTATTCCTGATCTAAGGCATTAATTTGGTGAAAAGAGTGTGGACTTTGGAGCCTGGAGGCTTGGGTGTTCCTCCTGGCTCCAATATTGTAGTCATACGATCTTGGGTTTGCTATGTTACCTTCCTGAGCCTCAGTTATATTATCCGTTTAGTGGAAATTATATTCCAGAGGGGTTGGTTGGGACTAAGATAAATGCATAAACTATGTTGTCCATGGCTGACCCCGAGTTAACACTGTTTAGGGACTAAGAACCTAGTTTTGTGGCTCTTCAATCTCAGTAGGAGGTGGCTAGGAAAGAGAGAAGTCAGGATGTTCTCTGGTGAAGGTCAGTTAGGTAGATGCCAGAAAGGTGGGGCCTAAAATAGTGCTCACCATCCTTTTTAGTGGGAAATCACAGACATGACTGCCAATCCCTGAAGCTTTGCTTAATGGCCTGGCTTCATAGGCGTCTTCTAAGCTTGGTTTGTGCCAACATTTTCATCAATTATATATATATATATATATATATATATATATATACACGCACACACATACATGCACATACATATACATACATATATATATACATATATTTTAAAAATGGATAAATCTTCTATTTTCATTTTCCAATATAAATTTACAATGGTATAGAGTAGGGAGAAAAGGGATGGAGGGAGGGAAAGGGAGAGAGATAGATCTAGGTTCAAACCCTTTGAACTTGACCCTCATTGGGAAGTACATTTTACTTCACTATCTGGTATACACATGCACACACACACAATGCAATTTTTTAAAAAGATTTTATTATTTTCAGAGAGAGGGGAAGGAATAGAGGCAGAAAGGGAGAGAGATATCAATGTATGGTTGCCTTTCACCTGCATCCAGCTACATATCTGGCTGGAGACCTTGCTTGCAACCTGATTATGTGCCCTGGCTAGGGAATCGAACTAGCAACATTTGGGTCTGCAGGCCAGCACCTTAACCATTGTACTACCAGCCAGGGCCCAAAAATTTAAGTTTCAGAAACTAATGAGTGCTTTCCTATGTGCAACACACTGTTATCTCTTCTTTACTATCTGTTCCACTCCACTCCATTCCATTCCATTCCCATTTTGTTCCATTCCCTTTCCTATTCCATTCCACTCCATTCCCATTTTGTTCCATTCCAATTCCTATCCCATTCCATCTATTCCATTCCATTCCTATTCCCAGTTCAACCCCACTCCACTCCACTCCACTCCATTCTGTTTCCAAGAAGAGATTAATCAGAATGTCTATGGAGGCTCATTTTTCTTTTTTCTTAGCTTAGTAGACAGTTGGCTCAGTAGTTCTGAGTAGGAACAAGGCTGAGCTCTGGTATATCCTATCACTTCCTGAAGTAAGAAGCCCCTGCTGTTACACATTACCTTAATATAAGTAGGTGGGCCCCTCTCTTCTTATTAATTTGCTGTGTGTATCTAGTCCAGTCAACTCAGAAGGATAATGAGAGTTTGGTGATCTTATGCATACTGCTCTTTCTGCACTTACCAGTCTTCTTCTCAATCCTATTTTATATTCACTGTGTGTGGTGCTATAGATATATGTCGGTGCCACATATCCTCTGCCCACCAAAACCAAGAGAGACATATCAGAACTGGCGGAAGGGGATGTTTTAAGAAAGCTCAGCAGGTATCTGTCTTCAGCTTCTTCACACCCTGATGAGAAGACTGTTGAACAACAACAAAAACCCCTCACTATTTGAAATGGGAGGGAACCTTTTGTTCTCTGCAGCTGGGAGGTTCTGGCCAGAGAGTGTAGCTATGATACAGAATGGGGAAAACTCTGCAGCTTTGATGGGGTGAGTAGGTAAATGTTCATAAACAAAACAGGGGTTTTGAAAAAAGTCCCCCATTTTCTTAACCACCTTAAGTGCTTTGGGGAGGTACCTTAAAAATACATGTCTTAACCTTGGCATTGCTGACATTGTAGGCTACATAATTCTTTATTGTGAGGGCCTATCCTGTACATCGTAAGATGTTTAACAACATTCTTAGCCTCTATTTCCCAGATACCAGTAGCACACACCCCTAGGTGTGACAATCAAAATTTTCTCCAGACATTGCCAAATGTCCCCTGGGGCCCAAGACATTCTCAGTTGAGCACCACTGCTTTAGGTGGACCCTAGACATCATTAGTGCTTTCCTGTACCTGCATTATGTTGTTTGTTGGCAAAAGCATCAAAACACTTGTACTTTGAACACATGATAATGTCAAACAATAATGTTTCTATTTATTGTCAGTTATGTGCAAATTCCATTTCCACATATAGATATTTGACATGTTTTTAGAGTGGCCATTAAAAATGCTGTAGACTACTACAAAGCTTTTCATGAATAAATCATAACGATTTCCCCCTTTTTCTTTGATCAATAGGCTCACCAGGGAGAATATTGTTACAAAGACTTATCAGGTAATGAAAAATGGAGGTTCTACTGAAGATTGATTAAAAAGCAATGCTTTGGCAATAGGTCCCATGATGAACTCCACACCTTATTAATAAATACGCATCAATAAAACATATGAATAAATCTTAGGTTTGTCCAAGGTACAGTTAATAATAGGGTCCACAGTGAGCCCTTTGAGAAATGAAATACAGAAAAGTCTATGTAGTATCATTCAAGATACACTGTCAATTTGGTGTCAGCATGCTCCATTGTTGGCTAGCTTTCTTTCTTCCTCCCAAACAATGTGTGCTAGGGAAAGGAAATGCAAAATACTTTATCCTAAACAAAACATAAGGGAGGAAAAGGGAGCAACTGGCAAAATAATAATCATACCACAAATTCCAAAGCTTTTTGAATAATCCCTGCTATGGTGCCTCTCCTGTAGAGGGGCTATTGTGAGCTGTTTGGGGAAGGCGCTTACTGGCCTTAAGACAAGCACAGAATCGCTCAGAGAGAATGGAATGTCTTTTGTGTCCTAGAAACAAACAGCAGTTAGTTTCTCAGCATTTAATAGCCACAGTCCTGTGCAGAGTCCCAGAGAAAGCTGAGAAAACATGTAGGACTTGCCTGTGAAACCTCAATTATCAGGACTGTGTGACTTATAGGAAAAGTAACTAATTGTTTTTGAGCGGTGCTATTTTCTTTTTTTTCTTTGTGCCTTCTTCACTGCCTTTTTAAAATAAAGATTTTATTTATTTATTTTTAGAGAGAAGGGAAGGGAAGGAGAAAACGAGGGAAACGGCAATGTGTGGTTACCTCTTGTATGCTCCTGACTGGGGACCTGGCCTACAACCCAGGCATGTGCCCTGACTGGGAACCGAACCAGTGACCTTTGGGTTCGAAGGCAGGTGCCTATCCACTGAGCCACTAGCTAGGGCCCTCACTGCCTTTTATTTGTACTTCTTATTTGTCCCTTTGCTGTACTAACCAGACATGTGCACACATGTACACACATGCATATGCATACCCAGTGACATTTCTTTCCTTTCTTGAAAGCTATGGAAATGGAAGGGGGACTCAGCCTTTACCCAAGTTCTCTCGGTTTGGATGACCCGTGTTCTCAAATATCTCTTTGCTTCCACTTTGCTCAGTTTTGATTTCTGCTAAAAGAGGGAGCAATAATTCAAAAATATATTTCAAAATCATTTTAAAATAGGTTTTAAAACTGGATTTATTTTTTCCCTTATGAAGGTATTACATAAGTACCATAGAAAATTTTGAATTTAAACAAAGAGACTGGAAAGGAGAAAGGGAAAAATGGAAAAGGTGGGGGAAGGAAGAGAGAGAGCAAGAGCGAGAGCGAGCTCCCTACGTTCCTACCACCTAAAGGTGGCCATCGTTAGGCTTTTGATCTGCAGTGTACAGGACTCAGTACAATGTTTTGTTGTTGAAGGCCTGTAAGCTCCATCAATAAAAAAGAAGGCTAGCCTGCATTTGTCTTTTGTCCCATTTGTATTCCTAGCAGAGCCCAGCACAAAGTAAAACCTCTATAAATATTTGCTGTATGTTACTTATCTTTACTTTAATCTTGTGTTACTCACAATGGGCTGGTGAATGAAGAGAACAGGCTAGTAAATGAAGTGAATACATGTGGGATCATAGAATCTACCTGTAATCATTTTGGCTAAACTTATCATTTTATAGATAAGGGTTCTTGAGCTCAGAGCCCAGGGTCTGATAGTGGCGGAGCCAAGATGACCCAGTCCTGTACTCTCATAATCAATCTTTTATAATCTAAAATCTGTTCGATTGAGAGTTCTAAGAAAAGTCCAATAATATTTGCTTATTTTAAGTCAGTCTTTTCAGTGTAACCTCAGATATATTTGAACATTTATATTTGGATTTCTCATTGTCATTGGTTTAAGCTCTGACAGTATGTTTTCTTCATCCCTGAGACTTAAAAAAATTTTTTTTGAAAGATTTTATTTATTACTTTTAGAGAGAGGGGAAGGGAGAGAGGCAGAAAGGGAGATATCAATGTATGATTGCTTTTCACCTGCCTCCAGCTACAGACCTGGCTGGAGACCTGGCTTGCAACCTGGTTAGGTGTCCTGGCTGGGAATTGAACCAGTGACCTTTGGGTTCGCAGGCTGGTGCCTTATCCACTGTGCTACCAGCCAGGGCTAAAAATATTTTATATGTCCAAGCCCTTACATTTCTTGGTTCAGAATGTCCCAACTTGGGAATCAATATTTTAAATGAATTTTCACAATAATCCTGACATTCAGTAACATTGATCACAGGTGATACTGCAACATTCAGTGATGATAGGAACGGTTGCTCTGAATAATATACTCTTTTGTTCCTTGACAGTATTTCTAGAGTCCATTTCTCATGGATCTGAATTTGAGGCTCATTTTTTATGTAAGTGCCACACCATCATAAACATGCCTGTGTTTTTCTACCTGATTGGTAAATTATTAGTATTAGGAGTTTTGATTTATAAATGGGAACTAATAGTGTCTTTTTTGAAGTTAATAATGATTGACATCCAGTATTTATCTCCTCTTTTTCATCACAATAGGAGTTGTTACACAAGGCTGCTCAGCAAAAGACCATCATTCCCAGCATTTTTGCAGTAAGGTTTGGCCATGTGACTTGGTTCTGGCCAATATAAATTTGGATCATGCCTTGAAAGGAAAGAAATTTGTCTTCTTTCTTTTTTCTCTTTCTGCTGGAGAGCCACCATACCAACTCTGATTCAGACTCTTATATGACAAAGAAATAAACTTTCACATTGTTTAAGACCCTGTACTTTTGTCCTTTATTATAGCACTTCCAAAATTATGCTAAGGCCTATAACATCTAAATTATAACACTGGCTTTCCTGGATCTCATTTCTTTATTATCCATGGCACGACTCAAGTCTTTTCATCATTGAGATAAGTCTCATGATTTTTTTCTAATTCCGAAAGTCTGGCACGTATTTACTCAATAGCTCCATGTTGATAATTGCCAGTGTTCCTATCCTTTGAAATAGAAAAAAGGGATAGACTTTCATTCTGAGACAACTGTATTAGTGGACTGATAGAATCGTGGGACTGAGACCGACACTTGTTTATGAAAACCCATGTTCTCTTTTCCTGGAACACACAATTGGGTTACATTTCCCCTTTGCAGGAGTTCGATATGGTTACATGACTAATTCTTGATTCACTCTGTTAGATCATTGTATAATATCTTTAAATCTCCTACCCACCTTCTATTCCTATTGTCTCTTTCCCTACTCAGGTTAACTGCCCCCTGGAGTTTACCCGAATCTGTGTTCTCTACCTCCTGCTGCTTCTTAATTGGGAAATCATTTTTTTTCTCCACCTCCTCTTACCCTATTACAATATTCCAAGTGTGCTTAACATTTATCTCATAGGTTGCATTTAGAATGAAACTGTTGGTTCAGAAAAGTAAGGTCACATTAACGTGGTTGCTTTCTGTTTCAAATTAATGTTTTTCTTGTTTCTTCCTGAAGTATTGTTTTTACATAGTTCTTATTTCCAGTCTTTCTTGGGCTATGTGCCATATATCTGGCCTTAGGAAAAAAATATGCCTGAAAGAACATAAAAATAGCTTTTATAACATTCCTATTTCTCCGACAGCATAATGCCAGTTGCAATCTTTGTTTCTTTGTTGGTGCTTCAATTGTCCTTAGAGTAGGAGCACTTGTATATTACTACTTGGGTGTCCACTTTCTATTGTCAGGTGTTGAGTGTAGCCTGTGTTGGTGGAACTGAACTAAAGCACATAACAAATCATTGAGTGTTCAATAATAGAATGGCAAGTATAAAACCTGAAGCATGGGCATCATTTCTAAAGGCTTCTTTGAAAAGATAAAAGAGTTGACAGTGTGAGAAGCTACTCATGTTAATGTCCAAAGTAGAGTTTTAGATGTCAGATGTTTATAAAAGTGGTCTTCAAAGTAATTTACTTGCCTACAACTTAATTTAGTCAGAGTGTGGATTTACTTTGACTTGCTGTTATCAGAAAAAAACTTCAAATCATTAATGTGACCCACATCAATTTAGCCACCATTTAGGTTCCAGTTTACTACCACTGTATTCATTGCATGCTTCTCTATTCACCTGTGCCTGATTCTACTACTGTTTTAATTGGGGTAATGCAAGATCCTCTAACAAGTAGACCCAAAATGTATAATGAGTCCAAACACAATAGAAGTTTGTATGTTTCTCCCTTCCTGAACAAGATGAGTGCTCCTGGTGGTCAGGAGGGCTGTCCTGCTGAAGGCATTCATGGAGTTAAACTGGTGAAGCCTGTGCCATCTTTATCACACACTTTCCAGAGTTGCCCTGCTCATCTTTGTTCCAGCCAGCTGGAGGGGGAAAGGGATAGAGAAGCTCAAGTGAGAGTTTCTATGGGCTAGGCCTGTCAGTCATCATGTCTGCATATTTCATTAGTTAGAGTTTTTAATCACATGGCCACTCAGAACCACACAAGAGTTTGGGAGTATAATCTGGCCAAGTCCAGGGGGAAAGAAGAAATGGACATCTCTGCCACATGCCCTTCTGTGACTTTGTCCTTCTGCTCATTCTTCTTTAGCTTATTAAAAACCTTACTTAGTTTTTTCAAGATCCAACAAAAAGCAAATTTATTTTCCTAGGCCTCTAGTTACAATGGCATGCTCCTTTCTCTGCCTTCCATCTTGAACCTCTGTTGTAGCCTTTGTTTAATTCTACCTTGTGTTCTGATTTTTTAAAGACTATTTTTAAGAGTGGTTTTTGATTGACAACAAAATCAAGAGGGAGGTACAGAAATTTTTCATATGTCTCCTGCCCCAACAGATGCACAGCCTTCTCCTTTGTCAATATTACTTATTGGAATTGTATACTGTTTACTGAGGATGAACCTATGTTGACGCATCATAATCACCCAAAGTCCGTAGTTTACATTAGGGTTCATTCACTCTTGGTGTTGCATATTCTATCAGTTTGGTCAAATGTATAATTACATGTATCCATTATTATAATAACATACAGAGAATTTCACTGCCCTAAAAAATCCTTTGTACCCTGACAATTCATCCTTTTTCCCTATCCCACCCATGGAAACCATAATTTTTAAACATTGTCATCTTATTTGCCTTTTTCACAATGTCATATATTTGCAATCATAAAGTACAAGGTGGAGCAAAGGTAGGTTTGCAGTTGTTCATATAGAAAATTATGCAATAATCAATAAATAATAAAATGAATAAATTCTAAGTTTTACATACTCATAGTAAGGTTGTTGTGTGGGATCTCTCTCTCTTTCTCTTTTTCTTTTTTTGGCATGTGGATGTTTAGCGTCCTAGTACTGTTTGCTGAAGAGACTATCCTTGCTCCATTGCATTGCCTTTACTTCATTGTCAAAAATCAGCTGACTATATTTATGGGGGTCTATTTCTGGGCTCTGTGTTCTCTTCACTTGATTTATTTGTCTATTCTTCTGCCAGCACAACACTGTCTTGATTACTGTAGCTTTATAGTAAGTCTTGAAGTTGGGTAATGTCGCTCCTCCCAACATTGTCCATTGCCTTCAATATTGTGTTGGCTAGTCTAGTCTTCTGCCTTTCAGATAGACTTTCAGTTTGTCAATATCCATAAACTGACTTGGTGGGATTTTGATTTGTGGTTAGTTTTTCAATCTGTTGGTTTCACTCTCTTCACTGTAAACTCCTTTAGCAAACCACCATAGTGTGATGGGAGAATGCAGAGGCCTGGACTTAAATCAGCTTTGCTGCTTTTTAGTTGTGAGATCTTGATCAAGTCACTTCTCTTCATTTCCTCATCTTAAAAACAGTGGAAAGACTGAATAATGTTGTAATAAGGATAACTGAGATAACATATATGAATTTCCCATCATGACCTGTATATAATAGATGCTCAATAAATGTTAATGTTGTTGCCCTTTATCTCTTTCACAGTGATATTCCTTTAGTTGGTTATAAAAAGCATGTAGCTGAATTGAACTGCAAATCTTAAGAGCATTGCAATAGTAGAAGTTCAGGTTAAGAGTGTGAACCCCTAATATATATAGCACAGACCAGAACAGAAGGAAACCCTTGGGACAGCTTCAATATTTTGGCTGTGCAGATGTTCCCTCAGCTCTAGAGAACTCTTTGACTACTTAACAAATTGTGTTAACTCCAGCCAAGCTTGCAATGGCTTGAGATGACCTCTAAGAATTGTGTCAAACCAAGCATTGGAAATTCTATTGAAGATAAGGACAGAAGCAGCAGGTAGGGCTCAGGCCCCCATCTGATCCACTTTAGCCCCTGCCCCCCAAGGCTACTGGATGGTGGGGTGAGCTAGGGAAAATCTCATGTCAAGAGAATGGCATGAAGTATGTTGTAGATGATTCCAGTCAGTATAGATTTATCCTGATGCCTACAGCTTCTCAGGTATTTTGGGAAGTAAGATTTTAGCCGTGGTCATTTGCCTGGATGAGACAGAGAAGAGGAGACTGAGGAATGTAGAATTTTCACTTGATTATTGTTCTTGTGTCTTCAGTTCTTCTCCAGTGGAATACTATCACTGTCATGCCAGAGTGGGGAATCCAGCCTGGGATGAGGGGTTGTGCAGATTAGCAATTAGCCTTAGCCCTGTCCAGCGTGGTTCAGTTGGTTGGAGCATCATCCCATGAGCCAAATGGTTGTAGGTTCAATCCCTGGTCAGGGCACATACCCAGGTTGCAGGTTCACTCCTTGGTTGGGGTGTGTATGGAGACAGCCAATGGATGTTTCTCTCTCTCTCTCCCTCTTCCTTCCTCTCTCTCTAAATGCAGTGAGAAAATGTCCTTGGTTAGGATAAAAAAAAAAAAAAAAAAAAAAAAGATCAGGGCTAAGGCCAGAGCATCCTCAAAACTTACTTGTTTGTAATCTCTAGTCACCAAATGTCTAGGTGCCTCAGTTTCCTCAGGTGTATGGTGGGCCTAATTACCTCATAGGGATGTTTTTGGATGCCATGACGTTACATATTCATGTATGTGTAGAACTCAAAAACTATTTTCCCCCTTCCCTCACCATGCTTCACAGCAACATTTATTATTCTTGGTGAAAACAGAGCTTGCAAACCCTTCAACGCTGACCACAGCTGGATTCAGACCCTTAGGTATCTTAAATGTGCTTATGTGTGTGTAAACCAAAGCCTCATTTCAGGAAGGGGCTGTGGAGGTGGGTGCAGGAAGTTGAGAGAGAATTTAGCACAAAAAGCCTGAGTCTGACTTGACTAGGAAGATGGATTTCTGAGGTTTGGGGAGTAGATTCCAGGTGGAGGATGGCGGATGGCCATCAAACCTGTCCTGCTTGTTGTGACGGTGTCTTCCTGCCTTCGGGTGAAAACAAATTGTGTTTGTGAGCTTAGAGATGCATCACCCCCAATGGAGCATAGCACAGAGGAGGGGAGGGCATGGAGGACTGAGAGGCTGGTTTCCAGGGTGACCAGCAGAGGTGTGGATCTGAGCAGGGGTAGAAGAAAGAGATCATGCTGAGCAGTTATGGCTCCCTGGGCTAAGTCAGCTGCCAGTGGCAGCCAGAATGAATTCACATCACAGGTTATGTTCTCTGAAAGGAGGTACCAAAGTGGTTTGGTGTGCAGGGTATTTATTATGAACCTAGGGAGGGAAGGGGAAGTAAGCAGGCTCAGGCAGATAGAGAAGTTAAACTGTGATGCAGAACAGACAAAACCTTGGCCCACCCCATTGGGAGCTCTGGGTTGCATGTGGCCTGTCACAGTTGTCCAAGTGGGCTGGCATGGTTGGGCCATTGCATCCCTCTTCTATCAGCCACTGGGTGTGGGCTGCCCTGGGAGGGGTATGCCCTTGGGTGGTGGGGCTCTTTGCAGCTGATGGCTGGACAAATCCTCCCCTGAAAGGGTACCTGGGTGGTACATCTCCATGTTTACAGGGGTTCATATAGCCAGAGAAGAGGATTCTCAGAGATCCTGAAGGAGAGGTGGGAGCTTTGCCAAGAACTGGAGTTCCTATGTTAGCAAGTAGAGCTTTGGAACTAATGAAATGTGTGCAGTTAATATTAATGTGACCTTGTTCATACCTAATGCAGTTAATATTAATGGTGAGATCTAAGACATTCAGATACAAATGCTAATTGCCGTGCTTATAATAAAAATAATAAAAATAATGAAAAATATGACCTGAAATTCTATCTGTTCCCTTCTGATTTGTCTATGACTTTTATAGAGTCCAGTTTTATCTTGTTTTTATGCTAATTCAGGCACTTAGATCTGAAAGTCTAAATACCATGTGGGCAAAATGGTCTGGCTATTAAGTGGATAGTAGGGGAGAGATGGGATGTACATCACTGTTCAGTCCAGGCGTTAAGTGAAGAATAGGCTGGAGGAAATAAATATTCTTACAGCTCTGATGATAAGCTCCAACCTGCCCCTCCCTCCTTTTTAGAGAAATTAATCTTTATGATTAAGTGATAGTGTTAATGTTAAGAGCAAGGTTCTTATACCTTATACCAGCCCATTTCTTCTGAATCATCAGTACAAGTTCCCTGAGCCTGTTAGATTTTGCATGTTGCCTTCCTAACAGACGACTGCATTTTGGGTTGATTATTTGCATTTTAAAAAATAGACTGCTCACGCTGCATTAAATTTTTATAGCTACTGTGTTCATTGATCAGATCACTCTGTTAGTGGTTACTATTCCAGCTGTATATTTTAATTACATTTGAACAATTAGCCTTTCTTAGTCCTTGAGTAATTTGCTGGGTTTAATTTGTCCTTTTGTCTAATTCTGACTTAAATTATTTCATTAGTGTTGGCAAGCCTGTATTACACATCCTTCCTGCTCTTTTTAAAATCAATTTCTCAAGGTTTTAATTATGTAGAACAGTCAATAAAAGTTGATACCAACAAAAGAACTATTGAGGCAAATGATTACAAAAAGTATATACCCACGAGATATATTTTATTAATGAACGCACTTAGTATTTATGCCAAATATTAACTAATTCATACCACACTCCATAGGAATGGTCAGCAATTTTGTTTTGCATTTAGTTCATGATAAATTGTGGCACAGAGAAACTATACAAACTAGTGGGAGTTGCTTTGCCAGCCAGGAGAAGAATGATTAGGTGTTTCTGGATTGTGGAGGCACTACACTGAATGATTTTTTGAAGGTAATCATAATATATTAGATGATGATCAAAACATTGACTTCTGATGACAGTTTATTTCATTTTCATACCCAAGAAGTTTTAGAAGGAAGAGACCCAGCATCCAGTGTAGAGGTTTTAACTTCCCTGACTGTAGGCTGCATTTCACTCACAGACCTGCATGCTGGGGTCTGTACAATTTTATTTATTTATTTATTTTAAAAAGATTTTATTTCATTATTTTTAGAAAGAGGGGAAGGAAGACATCAACTTATGGTTGCTTTTCACCTGCCTCCAGCCATAGACCTGACTGGAGACCTGGTTTGCAACCTTCTTATGTGCCCTGGCTGGGGAATTGAACCTGCAACCTTTGGGTTCACAGGCCAGCGCCTTATCCACTGTGCTACCAGCCAGGGCCCAATTTTATTTTTTAAAATTTGGATTTGAATGCCTTTGAAAGGGACATGAGCTCTCCAGTTCCCTACCTCTACCTTATAGTCTTGTATTTGTTCTGCTTTACACATATTTAAGTTACCCCCTGACTTTATGAGGCACTTGAGTGTGCTACACCTGATTTTAGTTCAGTGCCCTCACAGTGCTAGAAAATTAAGACCTAGAGGGCTGAAGTTTGAAGTCACCCATTAAATTACTAGAAGAGCTCAGCCTAGAACCTACTTGTACAGATCCACTTTGGCATTTTTTCATTACACCTAGCAGCTTCTATAAATTTCCTTCAGAGAATTAAAGCAAGGCAATTATTTCCTTACATCTCTTTGGAAACAAGGCCTTAAAGCTATAATATAGATCCATGGAGTAAATCATAAATTTCCTAATGCTTAAGAAGCGTGTTAGTTTGGTGTGGTATAGAGGATGTTAGCTGTGAGTCAAAAGACACAGTTCCAGTCTCAGCTGTGTCATTAACTAGAGGCTGTTTGACATGATGGACTTCGGTTTCCTTGGGGTATTATAGTAGATGAGCTCTAAGTTCCCTTCTAGCCCTGGGGCCCTATGATTCTTTCATAAACTTCAATACAAGAGTACACAAGAGGCAGAGAAAGATAAGCCATTAGGTTCAAATGCCACTGTTGTAGGCAATCAGTTGTCTTCCGGAAGAATTTTGAAATGGAGCTTTATCATCTTTACCTACCCTCTTCGGTTGGAGAGGAAATTCTGAATGATAGAGTCTAGGAAGATGGTTATTAGTAAATATGCACATTAACACTTAAGAGATCTCTGGAAGAAATGAAATGGATAATCCAGAGGTTTTAAGACTATATGATCCCTTTGAGGAGGGCATTGCTAAGCCACTGGCAGTCATGTCAGCTAGACCACGAGCTCCTGGAAGACAAGGGCTCTCTTTCATTCATCATGGTCTTCTATATGCTTAGCGCATTGTCTGATACTCAGTGGGAGCTTAGTGACTACTGACTGAATTTCTACATTCAGAGAAGGACTGCTAGTGCTGGGAGGAATCTCCGAGGTCTGATCTATCCTCTCTGCCAATGCAGAAATCCTCTCTGCAATATCCTAGAAGAATTCACTAGTTGGAGCAGTTATTCATTCCATGAATATTTTCATGTCTCCTCAGTACAGGAATGATTCCAGGATGCAGTAGTGAATCATGGAGATCCAGGGCTTGTCCCAGGAAGCCTGTTACTTCAGCTGCAGCGCCTGGGATGCACTATGTGTGACAGCTCGTCACTCTACCAGCTCTCAGCTCCAGCAACCTGCTTCTGGGAAAGGAAGCCCCCTCTCTGATGATACCAGTGCCTGTTTCCCCTGACATGTTTCTCACATGTCCTGGCACACTGCTCAAGGATCTCCACTTCCTAGAGGATTCCTTCTATCAGTCACCCCCTCTTTCCCTCGAGCTCAGTTTCAGCCGCCATGTAGCATCTCAAACTATGAGCATGTGGGAACTTACTCATGCCAGTGGCCACACTCGCCTTCGGAGCAGCTAGGCTCATGGTTGGTCCTGGGAGTGAGGATAGGAGATGACACTTGCTCTCTTTCTCTTGGTTGGGCATAAAAAGCAGAAGTGACCTGCTGTGTTTGGAAACTCTGCCTTATGTTCCAGCCTCTTGAAGGGTTTTATTGTGATTAACAGGCAATTTCTTTCTCCAAAGCTTGTTTCTGTGAAGAAGAATTAAGGAAAATCTGAGTGAATATAAATGCAGAGTAATACTGCTGAGAAGCAGGGTGAAGCCTGAATACCAAGTCAAGAAACATGTCCCACTTCAGGAGCAGTGTTCCTGAAGATCTCCATTTGCCACTTGCATCCTGCACAATCCCTTGGTCAGTCGATTCCAAACTATTTAGCACGGTATCCCTGGATCTCCATGGTCTGCACATAACCTGACTTCTAACATCCTCCCCCATTAGTTGTCCTCATAGAGTCTTTGCTTCGGTTAAACAGAACTTTTCACTACTAACTCAATTATCCCTATATTTTCTTCTTCCCAGTCTTTGCTTAGGTTTTCTTTCAGTTTGAAATTCCTTTCCCTCTACCTAGAAGACCCTTCTGTCCTATCTCTGCCTCCCCATCTTTTCAGGTTCCTGTGCTAACTCCTCCACGGAGCATTCTGTAATCATGACGGCTCTCCTCTACGAGGTCCTCCTCAGCCAGAAGTGTCCTTTCCCTGTTTTGATCTCCTGTAGTACTTGATCATTGTCTTGCTTTCAGCAAGTGTCTGCTTTTAAATCACATATAACTGTAGTTACCATTATGTAGTAATTATACCAGGTTAAGCTCCTTGGAAACAGGGTCCTTGTCTGATCACTTTGAGCTTTCTACAGACCAGATTGAGTGTTTTGCACTCAACAAATAAATTGAAAAATTACTCGCAGAAAATGCCAGACAGACATAAATATCTAAACATAACTGTAAAATCAAGTCACCATGTAGGTCAGTTTCAACCCAAGCTTAAAACAAATAAAAAGTGGCCCTGGCTGGGAGCACAGTGGATAAGGTGATGGCCTGTGAACCCAAAAGTCGCTAGTTTGATTCCCCAGCCAGGGCACATGGCCAGGTTGCAAGCCAGGTCTCCAGTCAGGTCTGTGGCTGGAGGCAGGTGAAAGACAACCATACATTGTTTCTCTCCCTCTCTGCCTCTCTCCCTTCCTTTCTCTCTGGAAACAATAAAATATTTAAAAAAATACAACAACCCAAAAACCCAACAGTCTTGAATTCCAAAAAGTACTAGAAAAAGCTATCTTAATCTTAAGTAAAGCAACCTCTCAAAAATATAACAAAAATGAATAAGCAACAAGCTCAAAACCAAACAAAAAGGACCTATTTTTACAAAGTATAGTAGGACGTAAAAAAAGTCATTTTCCCCATCTTGCTCTTTAAAAATCTCTCAAAGGCCTGTGCTACCCCTACCTGAGCACTTCCGCTGTCCCACTGAGCTTCAGCTCTCCTGGCTTCTTTCTCTCTACTATTGCTAATTTAAACCCAACTATCTCCTTGGGTCTTCCAGTCTCTTGTCCCCTAGTAGAGTCCCAACAGCTCGAGGGTTGATGGTGCTGAGCACACCACCATTCCTCTGGGTGGATGTGAGTTGGACAGTTTCCTCCCTCCTCTCCCCCCAACTTAAAGAAGCTATTGGGAACATTTGTAATCAACATTAAGAAGCCCTAAAAGGATGTTTTACTAAGGACTTCTAATACAGGGACTCATCATCACTTTCTAATTAGAAAAGATTGCAGGAGAGCCTACCTTGGGGTTGGTGCCTGACATCTTCTTTCTGAGCAAATCCTTTGGGCGGAACAAACTCAAATCAAGGTGGGTGCAGCCACAGTCATTTAGGTCAAAGCTGGTCCTGCTGCTGGTTGGCAGCCATCAGCTCCCCAGCTACAAGTGAGACAGTGGAAAGCCAGATCCTCCTAAGCCATTTGTTATCTATGATGGCAGGGCTTGCCCGCCCCTCGTGGGAGGTGACAGTAAGCATTTTTCAGCATGTGCTCTCAGAATGTAACAGTGTAGTATGTTTTTTTTTATTCCAGTGCTGCTTGGCTTGCTTCATTTGCTTTTATGACAGTGCTTGGGTCCGATTAAATGACAATTTAATGTGTATAATAACTCATTTAAAGTTTTAGTGAGGGCTTCAGTGAAGGTGATGGAGTTGGAGCACATATGCGAGCAAACTGTATGGTTTAAACTTAAGCCGGGGGCAACTTAGAATGATTTCTTATCATTCTAAGAAAACAACTCCATTTTCATCATTCTTTCCATTCTCCTAAGCTCTTTTTTTTCTTTCTTTCTTTACAAGAAGTTCTACTTTTTGATGGTACTGGAAAGAATTTGGTGTCTCTGGACTTAATCCCCACTACATGTACTTTAATTTCTTTATGGGAGTCATATCGTGCGTGGGCCAATGAAATTCCTTTTGGCCTGAGGCCTTATGAACCAAATGTGGGGGGTTCAAAAGGTTTAGGACAATAGACAAAGGTGCCAGACTATTTTTCTGTTCCTGTCAGACTTGAGGAGACTGTAACTTGTCCTATCTTGGTATCCTCTGGGTCTACTGAGGATGATCAGATGACATTTGGTGGTTTCATTTGGATGAGCAGCTGTTTTAGAAGAGGGAAAATGAGAGCTGAGTTCTGTCCCCTACAAAAGATCCCAGGCTGAGGCCTTGGCTGGTGGCACAGATAAGGCTCCAGCCTACGAAACCAAAGGTCACTGGTTTGATTTCCCAGCCAGGGCACATAACCAAGTTGCAAGCCAGGTCTCCAGCCAGGTCCATAGCTGGAGGCAGGTGAAAGGCAACCATACATTGATGTCTCTCCCTCTCTTCCTTCCCCTCTCTCTAAAAATAGTAAATAAAATCTTAAAAAAAAAAAAAAAGATCCCAGGCTGAACCCAGGGGTTTGCCTGAGGGGAACAGATATTATGGCTCATCTCCAGTCCTGTCATTCTAGGCTGACCATGAAGGGTGTGGTCCAGGAGCAGAGGGCAGGGACAATCCTCGTTCAATGCATTTTTGTGACTTTAAATGTTCCCTGCAAACGGAAGGGCACTGAATGGTAGCTTTTTTGTAGGGCCATTCATTTGCTGATGGACAGTCAGGTGGTTTCTATAACTTAGTCATTATGAATGATGATGCAGTGAACACGGAAGTGCAGGTATTTCTTTGTGATACTGATTGTTGTTTCTTTTGGTTATATTATAAATCCAAAACTGAGATGACTGAATCATATGTTAGTTCTATTTTTAATTTTTTGGTAAACCTCCATACTGTTTCCCATAGTGGCCATACCATTTTACATTCCCATCAACAAGAGACAAGGGTTCTCTTTTCTCCACATTCTCACCAACACTTATCTTTTCCCCTCAGCTCTATTGAGGTATACTTGACAAATAAAATTGTATGTATTTGAAGTACAATGTGATGATTTGACATTTGTATGCTATGTAAAATGATTACCATAATCAGGCTAATTTGCACATCTATCACATCATGTAGGTACCTGTGGTGTGTGTGGTGAGAATGCTTACTTATGATCTATTCTCTGAGCAAATTTCAAGTACACAACACACTATCATTAACATAGTTATCACTGTGATATCCATTAGATCTCAGTGCTAATTCATCTTGTAACTGAAGGCTTGTATCCTTTGATTCATGTCTCTCCATTGGCCCCGGCCTCCAGCCCCTGCTAACCACCATTCTACTCTATCTATGAGTTTGACTTTTGGTTTTATTTTTAGAGTCCGTATAGGAAGGAGGTTATGCAATATTTGTTTTTTTCTGGGTAATTTTACTTAATATAATGTTTTCTAGTTTCATTTAGGTTGTTTATGGGAGGATTTTCTTCTCATGACTAAATAATAATCTAATATATATATATTTAATGTATGTATGCATATATACATACACATACACACACATATATATATATCTCACATCTTTTTTATCTACTTATCCTTTGATAAACACCTTTTGGTGTACCTGTTGGCCATTTGGTTGTCTTTGGGAAAATGTCTATTCGGGCCTATTGCACATTTGGAAAAAAAAAGTTCATTATTTTTTTTATTCATTATTTTTAGAGAGAAAGGCAGGGAGGGAGAAAGAAAAGGAGGGAATCATCAATGTGTGGTTGCCTTTTATCTACCACTAGCTGGGGATGTTGGCTGGAGACCTGGCTTGCAACCTGCTTATGTACCCTGACTGAATCAAACCAGCAACTCATGGGTTCATAGGCCAGCACCAATCCACTGAGCCATGCCAGCCAGGCTATTGTGCATTTTTATTTTTTATTTATATATATTTAAAAGGTTTTATTATTTTCAGAGAGAGGGGAAGGGAGAGAGATATCAATGTATGGTTGCTTTTCACCTGCCTTTAGCTATAGACCTGGCTGGAGACCTGGCTTGCAACCTGGTTATGTGCTCTGGCTGGGAATTGAACCAGAGACCTTTGGGTTCACAGGCCAGTGCCTTATCCACTGTACCACCAGCCAGGGCTATTGTGCATTTTAAAATTAGGTTATTATTTTTTGCATTGAATTATATAAGTTTCTTATATACTTCGGGTATTAATGTCTTATCAAATATATAGTTTGCTCACTTTTCCCCCATTCGATAGGGTTGCCTTTTCGTTTTGTTGATTTTTTTCTTTGCTGTACAGGGGCTTTTTAATTTGATGTTAATTTTTTACTTGTTAAAGTTGTATTTTAATTCTTAGGTTAGCCCTGAGAAAAACAGATTTTCATTTTTTTCTTTCATAACTGTCTCTTGGCTATAGACCTGTTAAGAATTCTAATTTAATGTTTTTTAGCATTATTAGCAGTCTGCTTTAGTGCCAATCAGAAGATTCTTGCAAAAAGTGGAGAATGTCAAGTTTCAGTGGCTCATTTCCTTCCTCTTGAGAGGTGTCTGAATAGGAGTTCCTCCACATAGCTGGCACTGATAGGTGTTGTTGAGAAAGTTACTGACAGGAGATGGGAGGATGGGATGGGGTGTGAGTGAGCAATGACAGTGAGGCTGAGTCTCTTTTTGTTGAAGCCTTTCAGATCCAATGAAAATGAGTGTCTTAATTGCATGATTTTTATTTTATTTATATATTCATTTGTTTGTTTTTCCTACATGAAGAGGTAGTTAATTTTCACAGAGCACAATAACTATATTTTGGAATGTCAAGTTTGAGAGTCATTTTACTTGCTTCTCAATGACCATTTCCTAAATAGGGGTAAGGAGGGTGGTTTGAACATTCTGAGAATAGCAGGGTAGGCAGAACCTCAGTGGGGATGCCACTTTACAGGGCAGTCAGAGGAGAGCTGAAATCACAACCTCTCATTTATCCACTGGTAATAATGCAGAGGGTGTTTTTCAGGCAGAACATTTTGTTTCTGTAGAAGAAGACTAGATTTGAAAATGCATTTTGGATTAACAATACCATTTCTCCCTGACTGAGGGATAGGGGGAATTGAATACCATTTTTGTGCTCACTGGCTATTTGCATGTGTGTGTGTGCATGTATGCACATGGGCCATGAGTATGTGTGCATCCATGTGTAGTGTGGGGGCAGGGGAGGAATGGGAGAAGGTTATGCAGGAAGAATCTGAAAAATGGGTATATACATATATTTATAGTCACCTGGGTTTTGTTTCTATATTTTTTCCTTGGTGACAAATTCCATCAATGGTTACTGAAAAAGAAAAATGGGCACATGGAGGGAGAATGATAAAAAAGATGGGAGATGGTAAGGGAGTCATCTCTTTTTTTAAAAAAATTTTTTTAATCAGTAGTGTTTAATATTTGATTCTGAAGACTAAATTTCAATTCTTTAATAAACATTCAACTCAATTTTACCTCCTTTCTTGACTTAACTGAACAGTAAACATTTAAACTGATCATGATTATGCTTAGCAATGCTTTCAGTCCTTGCTGAGAGCCCTGTTGAGTCATTTTTAAAAATGATTTTTATTGTATATTTTCATTAATATTTAGTCCCCTTATACCACTTCTCTACCCATCCCCTGCAATCCCCACAGTATTCCGAGTCCTTTTTCTTTTTTGCTCAATTCCTTCCCTATCCCCCTTAGCTGTCATCTTGCTTTTTATCTATGATTCTGTCCCCATTTTCCTTGTTAGTTTGTTTATTAGATTTCACATATGAGTGAAAGCATATGGCATTTGTCTTTCTCTAACTGGCTTATTTCACTTAGCATAATGCTCTCCAGATCGATCCATTACTATTTCAAAGGGTAAAACTTTCCACTTTTTTATGGCCAAGTAGTATTCCATTGTGTAAATGTCCCATAGTTGTTTTATCCACTCATCTATTGATGGACACTTGGGCTGCCTCCATATCTTGGCTATTGTAAATGCTACAATGAACATAGAGGTGCTTATGTTGTTTCCAGTGAGTGTTTTTGGTTCGTTTGGATATATTCCCAGAAGTGGGATTGCTGGGTCAAAAGGCAGACCCATTTTTAATTTTTTAAGGTACCTCCATGCTGCTTTCTGCAATGACAGCACTGATCTGTATTTTCATCAACAGAGCAAAAGATATGATTTTCTTCACATACCCTCCAGCACTTGTTGTTTGTGGATTTATTGATGATACCTATTCTGACAGGTGTGAGATGATATTTCATTGTGGTTTTAATTTGCATTTCTCTGATGATTGAGAGCATCTTTTCATATGTCTATTGGCCATCTGTATGCTGAGCATTTTTTCATATGTCTATTGACCGTCTCTATGTCCTTTTTGGAGATGTGTCTATTCAGGTCCTTTGCCCATTTTTTAATTAGGTTGTTTGTTTTTTTAGTGTGAGTTTCGTCAATTCTTTATAAATTTTGGATATTAACCCCTTATCAGATATATTGATGAATATGTTCTCCTATTTTGTGGGTTGTGTTTTTGTTTTGTTGATTAATTCCTTTGCTGTGCAAAATCTTTTCACTTTGATGTAGTCCTATTTGCTTAATTTTTTTTGTTTGTTTCCCTTGCCTTGGGAGATATATCTGATAAAATATTGCTAATGAACAATGTCTGAAATTTTGCTACATATATTTTCTTCTATGATTTTTATGGTTTTGGGCCTAACATTTAAATCTTTGACCCATTTTGAATTTATTTTTGTGTGTGGTGTAAAAAAGGTAGACTAGTTTCACATTTCTGCACACATCTTTCCAATTCGTTAACTCAATAACTTAAATGTAATTAACAGTACAGCCACAAATCTAAGACAGGACATTAGGGCCAGGCAGAAAAGGGAAAGTGACTTGGCTTCTTTTAGCTTGGGGATACAAGGCCCTGGACTCGGGAATGTGTGTGATGAGAAAGGTGGAGACCACTATTTGCCATCAATGTAGCATGGAAAATAGTTCATGAATTTTAATAACAGAGTAGATATTGTTCCTGGTCAAGGGGAGTTGCTGATGGGGCAACATGTCCCCTTGTGTCATCAGAGGCTTTTGAAGAGAAAGTATCCCTTCACTACTTGCCTCTGTGGCAACACATTGTCTGCTCACCAATGACTGTTTTAGAGGTCCAGCTAGCCTTTCAGGCCCAGGGAGGTCTGTCCAGGGGACCTGAGGATGCCTCAGACATAGGAGTGATATGAAGGGTTCCAGCTACTGGCACATGAGACAAAGGTCTCTTCTTCATATAAGTCATACTTCAGGTGACTTAGACAAGTTTTTTATTTTCCTTATAATTTTTTTTGAGCCTGTGACTTCTCCTGGCTAACTGGAGGTGGGCACATCTGTGCATTACATTCTCCCTTTTCCACTTCTGATGTAGTCCTTTATTTTTTGACATTCTCTACCATGGTGAAGGAAGGAATAGCAAATGCTCCCTTTTCTGGGATAGGCTTCTGGTGCCCCCACTACTAGTATTCTCTGTGAAGATGAAACCATAGCTGCTGATCTGGATCATAGGGTGAGACATGATAAACTGCATACAGTAGCTCCTAAGTCCCCCAGCCAAGCACTCCAGCCCATATAAGTATTTGATTATGGCAGTTAAAATCTCAACATCTCTCTCCTGTCCTGTGTCCCCAGAAATAAATACTGAGGGCCTGGATATTTATACATTAGTCAATAGCAATAAACATGCTCCAGAGTGGAGGGATGGTGGGCCTACATCACACTGGGGCTGTTGTGCTTTAGTCTGAGCTAACCAGCCCTTTTCCAGCAAAGTAGGCTGTGTAGCTGTTTTCATTTTCAGAATGAAATGAGGAATTTACAAAGTAGTCCCTAAGCTTGGTAGCTGCCCCCTTGCTCCTCTCCTCAACAGAGGCCCCAGACCAGGTACAGTTAAAAAGATACCATATAAAGGGTGGCAGAGTGCTGTCATCTTCTCTGCTTGAGGACACAACTACCATGTAGTGCTTCAGGGGTGAGTGGGGGCCAAAATCCAGTTGATGCTTCAAGACAGTATTGAGGTGGCTGCGCTTTTTTTTTTATTTGCAAAAAGACACTATCTGCTTGCCAAACTGCATCATCAAAGGAGTGACTTTCTCTTTTTTTTTTTGCACAAAGATCCTGTGTATGCTGTGACCCTTTTGCATTCAGCATGCCATGAGTCCCACTGTATGTGGCAGAGCCCGCAGGGGCTAAAGGGAAATTTTAGTTGCAGTCCATTTGGTCAAGTCAGCACCAAAGCATCTGACAGCCCCAGACTATGAAGGAGCATCATCATCTATGGGAGGACCTACTGGAAGTAGGACAGAT
The DNA here is from genome assembly GCA_004026585.1 of Noctilio leporinus. Classification (NCBI taxonomy): domain Eukaryota; kingdom Metazoa; phylum Chordata; class Mammalia; order Chiroptera; family Noctilionidae; genus Noctilio; species Noctilio leporinus. The sequence continues at coordinate 191,079 of PVIW01001718.1, forward strand.
GGAGGTGGAATGGGGGACTCTCCTTTATACCCCCCTTTCTTTCATCTCCAGCTTTCATAGTTGTCTAGTAAAGGAAGGGCAGCTAGTTTCAGAAGACAGCAGAGTAAATCACAGGGACTAGATGCACTCTTAAAAGAGGAACACAGTGTAAAGTGTCCCCCAAAGGTAAAGGCAAAGTGTGGAGTTTTATCCTTGAGTTCTCTTTAAGACATGCACTCAAATCCAATTGCTGTGGCTACACGAGACTCATCTGATTAGCAGGCCTTCCATTCCACAGGGGTAAAACTGTTTTGTTTTGAAAAGAGAAGACCTATCTGTGTTTTCCCTCCTTTGCTTTGCAAAATTGCATTGAAGGAAACTCATGAATAATAGAAAGAACACTGAGGACTGTGAAATTAATGCTGGCAGGAAACAGAATTTCTTAAAGGGGAAGCTACTGGAGGCAAGCTCACTTCAACCTCCCTTGGACAGGGGTTTGGAAACTGGAACATCTTAGCATTGGAGGGTGTTTCCTGCTTCCAGAAAAGTGAATATGTCCAAATCCTTTAGGTCAGATATGCATTGTTTTATGAAGATCTTTAAGGTTGAAACTATGGTGGTTTATGACTCTAGTGAGGATCATAGGCCAAATTTTGACATTTGTCCATGGAATTACCATTTTACTCTTCAATAATGAAGATAACTTTTTAAAAGATTTTATTTATTATTTTTATAGAGTGGGGAATGGAGAGAGGTGGAGAGAGAGAGAGAGAGAGAGAGAACAAGAACAATGTATGGTTGCCTTTCACCTGCCTCCAGCTACAGACCTGGCTGGAGACCTGGCTTGCAACCTGGTTATGTGCCCTGGCTGGGGAATCGAACCAGCGACCTTTGAATTCGCAGGTTGGTGCCTTATCACCAGCCAGGGCAGGAAGATAACTTTTATTTGAACACTTACTATGTGCCAGGCACTGTGCTTTACACTTGTTTTTCCACATGATTTCATAATTACCTAGGAAAGGAGATACAATTATCTTTGTTTTACAGATGCGGAAAATGAGGTGTGGAAAGGTTAAGTCACATAACTATTAAGAGCTGATGTTGCCTGTGAAGCTGAATCTGAATGGCTCTTGGGCCTGCTCTTATAATCGCTATGTCAGTCATTCATCTTTATGTGTCCTTTTAGCCCTTTGTCTGCAAAGCCCTCCTACAACTTACTGTGATGGCTTATTGACCCTCCTCCTTTTCTTTTTCATTCATAAGGAAACATCCTGCTTTGTGTATTCCTCATGTTCCAGATTCTTTCCAGGTTGCATTGGGGTCATATAGAATAAACTGGGGGAAGACGAATTATCCTACAAGACTGTGCTTCATTGGATCAAAATACTATTATTGGTTTTTTCTAACTCTAAGTCACTACAGCATATGGGGAAATGCTTAAAAACCATAAATCACTGCATAAATGCGTATAGTTAAGAGTCTGAGTTTTGGAATCAGTTCTGAATTTCATTCATTCATTCATTCATTCATTCATTCATTTGTGGATTGTTTCTTGAATCCTTACTATGTGTTAAGCATGGTGTTAAATGCAAGATTTTATTCCCAGAATCACTACTTACATCTATGGACCTTGGGAGATTTATTCAACCTTTTTAAATGAGAATAATAATTAACTCTGTGCTGTTGAAATATTTGAAGCTGGCACATAGTACGAGCTCAATAAATGGTATTGTTAATAAAAGGATAAAAATGTGCTGTTGTTGGGCCAATGCCCACTTACATTACTTCCCCGTAGGGCCCTGTTTGGCAAGATTTTTAGCTAGTTAGTGTGAGCCACCAGGGCCTGGGAGGTTAACGTGCTTCTGTAAAGGCCTTTTAGTGAGATAATGACTTAGCCCAAAGGAATACCTAATTCTGGACGCAATGGCTGTCTCAGATGGAGGTCAGTTTTTCAAGAGATTTGTACACCAACCCATCAGGTATCTGCTTGCCTTTTTGCTTTAGTAACTGTCTTCACCTGACAGATAAGTTCTCCTGTGTGATTAAAGGAAGGGGTAGTTGCTTAGAAAATATGGATAAACTTATTTTAAGTAATGAGAGGATTTCCATTTGTCCTTCTACATATTAGTATCTCACCTCTGTTTAATGTGTACTCCACTGATGTTAGCACTTCAGGTTTTTCAGATGCCCTCAATAACACTACTTGGCTAATCGAATGTGATTCAGTTAATAGATTTTCTATTAGCATTCATGGACCATCTAATCCATCCATCCTTCTGCCTAAAAAGAGTATGCATATGAAGTAGGCCTGAGTTATCCTTTTCTTCCAAAGTAGTTAATTCTGTTTGAAGATCATTGTGCAGAATTTGGACTTCCACATGTGTTCTCTGCAACAGAATGGAAGCCAATCTCTCTCTTTCCATGTTCATAAAAGAGTAAAGAATGAATCTTGAAACAATTTTGTTTTGAGAATAAGGCTTAAAAAAAAAAACAAAACCCTGCAGAACCTAAGGGTAAGTAGTAGAAACTACTTGAAGATGATTTGTTATTAGCCTGAAATAAGAGTTTTCCTCCTCTTCCCAAATCAATAGCCCCCAGTGGCTTCCACCTCACTCAATTCCAGCCAGAGTCAGACTGTGGCTGCAAAGCCCCATCTTATCTGGCCCCTTGTGCTCTCTGACTCTATTTCCTACCAGCCTCCCCCCCCCCCCCTTTGGTCCAGGGACATCAGCTTTTCTGCTACTGCTCATCTCAGTTACATTGAGTGTGTTTCTGGTCCAGGTTGATCTTTCAGGTCTCATCTCGTACTTCAGTTTATCAGTGATGCCATTCCTATTGTCCTACTCTCTTTGACTTCTTCTTGGAATCCCTTAGCCCCCTTTCCTACTTATTTTTCATCTTAGCACTTATATCCATGTCACATACTACTTACTTTCTTGTTTAAACATTTATTGTGTCTACCACCTACCTCTGTACAATGTAAATTCCTTTAGAGCAATAATTTTGCCGTTTTGTTCACTGCTAAATTTCCAGGGCCTGGAAAGGTATCTGGCATGTAGTAGGTACTTGATACATACATGTAGTCAAGAATGATTATGGATAGATTCTTTAGTTTTCAATTTATTAAATCCTATTCTGGGTGTTTAGATAGAATAGTATCCTACTTCTGTATGGGAATTTAGAGGATCTTGGATGCTTTTCCATCTAGGCTACTAAAAAGCTAGTATTCAAAATATCCAGAGAGTAGCAAAAATCTCTGGGATTCAAAATAACTCAAAATGCTAAAAGAAATCTGCATATAAATGAAAAATGCATTAAAGACCCAGATCAAAGGACTAAAATGGGCCCTGGTTTTATAATCTTAGCTTTCTTTCTGTTACTTTTTAACCTTTTGGACTCTAGTGTTTTTTTGTTTTTTTACCCCCTAGTACTTTATTATGTCTTACTGTTTCAGTCATTTGCTTTGAGATCTTTAAGCTGTGGCATGTTATTTGTAATGAGCTATGGAAGGCACATTGGCTCCTTTGAAACTTTCATTATTGTTAAAACTAATGCTGTGAAGTTGAGCCCCCTCCTGGGGCTTCCCTATAGTCATTGCTTGCCATCAGTAAATATTCATAAATCTGCTATTATGGAAATGAAATAGAATGCCTCAAAATTACTTCAGGGTCAGAAGGAAGGCCCTGAAGAGTGAAATGAGGGGATGAATTTCATTTTCCAGTTCCAAATAAAGGAAGTATTCCTTGTCAGTGATGACATGCTCTGCCCTGGAGAAGATTTCCAAGCACTGAAGCAGAATGTGGTCAAGGCAACACCTGCTCAGCCTGGGCAGCAGGTTCTACGCACCTGAGTGGAGTACTTCCGAGGAGGCTGGTGGCAAACTTCTTAGGAGTGCTCATCAGTAACAAGGGACTGTTGGCATGGCCTGCATTTTAGAATACATCTTTTTAAAACAATTCACTGCCTTCTCCAGCTAGTCAGATATTTTTCTTTAGCCCAGTATACATTTAACCAAATACCTCCAGTGAGAGAGGCACAGTTGTGAAACACCCCAGAAAGGCCCAGCCCCATCTGTAAAGAGCTGATAAACTAAGCAACTTCTGATGGTGGTTATACTGTATGGTTCCTTTAACTGCAGCAATGGACCCTCTCCCCTCTCTCTTTTCTTTTCTTCCTGTGGGCAAATGTAGGTTCTGGGTTCAAGGGTAGAAAAATTCAGTGATTTTGGTGAAGTGATAAAGGTAATGTATTTAATCAGAGACAGCGAGAGCAGTGTCTGTTCTTTGGAGTCACTTATAGGACAACTGTAATCTAGAAAATTAAAAGCATCAGCAACATTTGCAGTTGTGGCATATCAGTCAAGGTCAGGAAGGAAAAAGAAAAAGCCTGAAAGGTCACTCTTGTCACTGATTTCAAAGAAGCTAATTCTTAGGGTTATTAGCTGTCCCAATTTACCATGCTATATACTCTTCAGCACCAAATGCTTATTATCAAAAATTAAAGAAGCATCTTGCTGAGGTTTGAATTATATTTTAGATAATAGATTTTGGAACATGCTTTGTATTGTTAAAATTGACCTGATCTTAGAATTAATAAAGGTTCTCAGTAGGCATGGAATCTCAGTTACACCACCTTGTTTTCATGAGTATGAGAAAAATAAGGAAAAACTCCTTTGTTTTTACTTTTTCCAACTGGTGCTCAGAAGTAGGCAAAATAGGTAGGTAGGGAAAGCCTGGCTTTGAAATCTATAGCTTCTATTCTCCTTGGGCTCCCTATGCCCAAAATATCTTTACCACTCACTCTATCTTAATCTTTTCTTTGGAAGACATAGAAGTACCCTGTTTTAAAGATTTTATTTATTATTTTTAGAGAGAGGGGAAGAGGGGGTAGGCAGAGAGGTAGGGAAACATCAATGTATGGTTGCCTTTCACCTGCCTCCTTCTAAGTACCTGGCTGGAGACCTGGCTTGCACCCTGGTTATGTGCTCTGTCTGGGAAGCAAACCAGCGACCTTTGGATTCACAGGCTGGCATCTTTCCACTGAGCCACAAGCCAGGGCTTTGTTTTAAAAGATAGACAATAGTTTAATGGACTTCTAGGAAGTCAGATAAACATGTTCTAATGGCAGGTTTTCGGGCTGCTTTTGCCTCTATGGGCGGCGTGGGAGGTGGATGTTACGTTATGAGTCCATGGTGAGGCTTGCTCACTGAGTGGCTCTAGCGTCTCTCCCAAACCCTGCCTTTTACTTACTCCAAACCAACCTACACATAAGTACCAGGGAAAAAATGCTCCACTAAGTATGGTTTTTGTCACAACGATTCTGAAATCAAGAGTGGCTCCCCATTATATATTGTCACCATCGTAGACACATCTGTCTGGCTTCTGTAGTCCTTTCACTGACCCTTTCCTTTCTTTATCATTGACCTTTTGGTTCTTCTATTTTTATTCCTAACAAACACATTTTTCATATTCCCCTGGACTTTCTTTCTTCATCCAAATTAATGTCATGTTTCAGACTTGCTTATCATGACTTCTGTGCTTCAACCCTTGGCATTTTACCTCCAAAATGACTTTTGTCTCCTGTCCTACCTGCCCACATATCTTTGTTTAAAAAACTTGTCTAAAAGTTCACTCCCCAGCCTAGTGTATTCTGATTACTTCTCTGGAGAAAGAGAGTCACCATTTAATTATTTGAGTGTGACTGTGTGTATGCGTGTGTGTTTGTGTGTGTGGTGTGTGTGTGACTGAGAGAGAGAGAGAGAGAGAGAGAGAGGGAGAGAGAGGTCTCATTTGTTGTTTCACTTATTTATGCATTTATTGGTTGCTTTTTGTATATGCCCTGACCAGAGATTGAATCTGCAACCTTGCGGTATTGGGATGATGCCCTAACCAACTGAGCTTCCTGGCTAGGGCTGATTTACCAGTCATTCTTAATAATTTTTTAAAGGTATTTCTGAGCAAAAAATTATTTTTGTCTAAATTAAAGCCTTTACTTTAAGGTTTAAATCCATGTACTTTCTTTTTTTCTTATTTTGTTTCCTGAGAATGTGGCAAAATATTGTCACTCTCATTTGAGAGTTCTTCATAAATTTAAAGCTTGTTACAAAATTGCCTTTTAACCTACTCTTTCAGCTAAATATTGTCAGTTTTTTTTCACCCCTTTCTTACTGGACATGTTTTACAAACTTTTGATTACTACCTGCAACTTTCCATCAAATTCAAACAGCAATATAATATTTCATTGATTCTAAAAGGCACCTTTTCTCACATTTTAACATTAAATTTCAATATATAACAGGATTCATCTTACAATGATGACATTTTACAATGATTAATGGCAGCATTTTTTTCTTGGTGATAATTAAAATGAAGCCAAATCTTGAATGATTAAAAAAGGCAAGGGAAATTAGTTTAGATTAAAAGAGGTTGAAGAAAAATGGCAACCAAATGCAATGTGTAATTTTTTGATGAGATCTGGGATTACAAAATCAAGATCAATTAAAGTTTTATTAATTAAAAATTAGCTTTATTGAAATATAATTAACTAAAAATTTTAATATATTTAAAGTACATAATGTGATGATTTGATATATGTGTACATATGAAAGGATTCTCACCATTCAGTTAATTAACATATTCATCTAATATATTTATTTATATATTTATTTATTATTATTATTTTTTGTGAGAACACTTAAATTTTACTCTCAGCAAATTTCAGTTTTACAACATGGACAATGGCTGAAAATACTATACTGTAAAACTGAACTTATTCATATCTCACACCTGAAAGTTTGTACCCTTTTATCAACTTCTCTCTTATTTCTTACCCCCTCTCCCAGTTGTTGGTAACTACCATTCTACTGTCTATTCTCTGTTTCTGTGTGTTCAACTTTTTTTTTTTTAAAGATTCCACATTTAAATGATATCATGCAGTATTTGTCTTTCTGTTTGACTTCCTTCACTTAGCATAATGCTTTCTTGTTTTATCCATTTTGTCACAAGTGGCAAGAGACTGAATAACATTTCATTGTGTATACATATACATAATGGAATATATATATATATTTTCCTCCTCATTGATTTGTCATTGGACACTTAGGTTGTTTTGCTATCTTGGCTATTGTGAATAATGCTACAATGAACATAGAAGTGCATATCTCTTAGAGATACTAGTTTTGTTTTCTGCGGATATATACTCAAAAATGGGATTGCTAGGTCATAGGTAGTTCCATTTTTAAGTTTTGAGGCTCCTGTTTACTGTTTTTCATTGTGGCTGTACCACTTACATTCCTACCAACAATGCAAAAACTTTCCTTTTCTCCATACCCTCACCAACACTTTATCTTTTTTCTTTTCTTTTTAAAGATTTTATTCATTATATTTAGAGAGAAGGGCAAGGAGGGAGGAAGAGAGGGAGAGAAACATCAGTGTATGGTTGCCTTTCACCTGCCTCTAGCTACAGAGCTGGCTTGCAACCTGGTTATGTGCCCTGGCTGGGAATTGAACCAGTGACCTTTGGATTCTCATGTCAGCACCTACCCACTGAGCCACCAGCCAGCATTCATCTGTTACCTTTTGATGAAGCTATTCTAATAAATGGAGATGACATTTTAGTTGTGAGGTGAAATATTTTAAGATATGTTTCAATTTCCCTTTTTATTTCTTCTATAGTTCATTGGTTGTTTAAGAACATGTTGTTGAATCTCCACATATTTGTAAATTTTTCCAGTTTTTTCCTTATAATTGATGACAAGTTCATACAATTATGGTTAGTAGAGGTGCTTAAGATGATTTTAATCTTTACAGATTTATGAAGAGTAATTTTGTGGCCTAACATGTAATATGCCCCAGGGAATATTCCATTTGTGCTTAAGAAGAATGTATATTCTGCCATTCTTGGATGTTCTGTGTATGTCTGTTAGGTTCATCAGATTTAATGTGTAGTTTAAATCCAACAACTATTTATTGATTTTCTATTTGGATGATCTATTTATTTTTGAAAGTGGGTTATTGATATCTCCTGCTATTGTTCTATTGCTATTTTCCCTTCAGATGTATTAATATTTGCTTTATATGTTAGTCACTATTATGTTGTATGCCTAAATATTTATAATTGTTATATCTGTTATATCCTCTTCATGGATTGACCCTTTTGTCATTATATAATGACTTTGTCTACTCTTACAGTTTTGACTTAGAATGTGTTTTTTTTTCTGATAAATAAGTAGTTACTCTTTTTTTTTTTTTTTGGTTTTTATTCACATGCAATACCTTTTGCCATCCATTGACTTTCATTATATGTGTGTAGTTAAAGCTAAAGTGAGTCTCTATAGGCAGCATATAGTTTAAAAAAAAATCATTTAACCATTTTACATCTTTTGATTGGAACATTTAGTCTATTTACAGTTAAAGTAATGATTAAAAGTAAGTACTTGCCATTTTGCTAGTTATTTTAGCTTCTTTGTTCCTTATTTCATTGTTCTCTTGCTTTCTTCCTTTGTAATTTGATGATTTTCTGTAAGGGATGCTTTGATTCCTTCTCTTTGTTTTTTTGTGTATCTACTATAGGTTTTTGCTTAATCATCACCATGAGGTTTACCTGAAAATATTCTAGATAATAGTCTATTTTAAGCTGATAACAACTTAACTTCAAAAATGCATACAAAAATGCATAATTTTATATCCCCGTTTTGTTTTTGATATCATAGTTTACATCTTTTGCATTGTGTATCCATTAACAAGTTTTTATAATTATAGTTATTTTGTATACTTTTGTCTTCTAACCTTTATACTAGAGTGATGATTTACCCATTACCATTACAATAATAGAGGATTCTAAATTTAACTCTATTTAACCTTTATCAATAAGTTTTATACTCTTAAATATTTTCATGTTACCAGTTAGTATCCTTCTATTGCAGCTTAAAGAACTCCTTTTAATATTTCTTATAAGGTTGGTCTAGTTGTGATGAACTTCAGCTTCTGTTTGTCTTGGAAACTCTCCTTCAATTCTTTAAAGCAGACCCTTTAGCATTTCTTGCAATGCTGGTTTGGTAGAGATGTATTCTTTTAGTCTTCTTTTGTCTGGGAAACTCCTTTTTTCTCCTTCCAACTTGAATGAGAGCCTTGTTGGGTAGAGTATTCTCGGTTGCAGGCCTTTGTTTACCATTACTTGAAATCCTTTTTGCCATTCCCTTCTGGCTTGTTGTGTTTCTGTTGAATAATCATTTGATAGCCTTATTGGAGTCCCCTTATATGTTATTTGCCGTTTCTCTCTTGAGGCTTTTAGGAGTCTCTCCTTGTCTTTGAAATTTGCCATTTTAATTATAATGTGCCTTGGAGTTGGTCTGTTTGGGTTGATCTTCATTGGGACCCTCTGTGCTTCCTGAACTTGATTAATGTTTTCACTCATCATGTTAGGGAAATTTTCTATCATTACTCTTTTGAACAGGTTTTCCATTCCTTGTTTCTCTTCTCCTTCTGGTATCCCTATGATATGGATGTTATTACGTTTCATGTTGTCCTGCAGCTCTCTTAACCCCTCTTCAGTCTTGTTCAGCCTTTTTTTATTCTCTTGTACCGTCTTGGAGTATTTGTCTACATTGTCCTCCAACTTGCTGATCCGGTCCTCTGATTCCTCTAGCCTACTGTTGATTCCTTCTACTGTATTCTTCAATTCAGAAATTGTATTCTTCATTTTCTCCTGGCTCTTACTGATAGTTTCTAAGTCCTTTCTGATGCTGGTGTAGCTCTCAGTAAGTTCCTTGAACTTCCCTGGAGTTGTTTATAGTTTTCTTTGAGCTGGCTGAGCTCATTGAGCTTCTCTATCATCATTCTTTTGAATTCCATATTTGATAGGGCGTGTGCCTCTGTTTCATTTGGTGATCTTTCTGGGGATTCTTCCTTTCCTTTTGGTGATGGACTGATTATCTTTTTCCCTATTTTGGGTGTCTGTTGTTGCTTGTTTTTTTTTTTTTCCCTTGGATTAATCTGCTTTGCTTCCTTGCCTTTTTTGAGCATCCTTCTGTGTTAGGAGATTTGTGAGTTCAGTGTTGCAATCTCCTAGATTTTCTCCACTTGTTGCTCTTGGGGTGGCCTTTATGTTGTTAACTTGGGCCGTCTGGTTGTATTCTGGATGGGTTGTGTATGTTGCTCCTTTCCTTCCAGTTGGCTGATTGCGAGACACTCTCTCTATTCTTTCTCATACACTGTTTTTGAGCTGCTCCTGCCTGGGGCCTCACCACCTCCACCAGCCTTCGGGAATCTCAGTGTTGGCCGGAAAGCCTCTCCTTCAATTCTGAAGGACAACTTTGCTTGGAAGAATATTCTTGATTGGCAGTTTTTAGTCCCCAGCACTTTGAATATACCAATTCACTTTCTTCTGATCTGTAAGATTTCTGTTGAAAAAATCCTTTGATAGTCTAATGGGGATTTTCTTATATGTGACAAGTTCCTTTCTTCTGCTTTTAAGATTTTCTCTTTGTCTAACTTTTCACCACTTAGTTATAATGTGTCTCAGTGTGGGCCTATTTGGACTTACCATATTTGGTTTTTTTTGGGCTTCCTGGATCTGGATATCTGTTTCCACAGGTTAGGGAAGATTTCAGCCATTATTTCTTTGAATAAGCTTTCTGAAATTTTTTTATTTTCTTCTATTTATAGGACCTCTGTAATGTATATACTAAGCTATCTTTAATCTTTTTAATTTTTTTCTTTTGTTTTCTTCCTTCCTTCCTTTCTTTCTTTCTTTCTTTCTTTCTTTCTTTCTTTCTTTCTTTCTTTCTTTCTTTCCTTCTTTCTTTCTGTTCACTGTTTGGGTGATCTTATGCCAAGATACATCTTATCTTTAAGTATGCTGATCCTTTCTTTTGATTTATGTAGTCTTCTGTTAAACCCCTCTATAAGTTTTTAAAATTCAGTAATGGTATTCTTCAGCTTATGATCTTGTTTGATACTTTTTAATATTTTCTATCTCTTAGGTGAAATTTTTAGTTTGTTTTGCATCACTCTTATGACCTTGGTGAGCATTTTTATTATCATTACTTTCAACTCTCTCTGTGTAAATCACTTATTTTCTTAAAATCTGTTTTTGGAAATTTTCTTTTAAATTTTGGAACATATTTTCTTATTTCTTCATTTTTTCCTAATCCATTGTTGGTTTCTGTGCATTAAGTAAAATAGCTACTGCCTCTTTCAGTCTTGACAGACTGGCTTCGTGTAGGATATGAACCTCATCAAACAGCCTGGTTCCCAATTTTGGCTGCCTCTTGAACTCTGTAAGCACCCAAGCTGCAATCTTTGTTCTAAGTGACTCCCCCGATGGGAGAGATGGGAATTTTTGCCTCTTCCTTTGGTAGTTTCCCTAGGTGTGTAGCTGTGGGATAGTCCTTCTTTACCCACTTAAAAACTACTTCTTTGCTATAGGTATGTGGGATTCATGAAAACAAGCCCCATTGGCTTTCAGAGCTCTATACTTAGGTCTTATCCCTTGGATGGGATCTTTGAACTCCCAGATGGGACAATAGTTGTATGCTCTAAACCCTTTACTCCTCAGGGAGAAGTAAAATTGTGTGGCACAGTGCTGAGAATGGGGTTTAATGGTGAGAGCATATCTTAGCCTTTGTTACATTTTGATGTAGGAGTCACTCATCTAATTTCTGATTTCTCTCCAAGGGAATTGCTCTTTGTGCAACTGTACATTGAGTGTGTTTGTGGGAGGAGGAAAATTCAGGAGGCTCTTGCGTTATCAGTTTGGTCCACAGGCAAGTGTTTTATTCTTTGATAACTGGAACAATATAAATATGAGCTACATATTAGATAAAATTATAGCATAATGTTAAATTTGTTGGGTATGACAATAATATTGTGGTTATGTTTGAGCTTCTCTCTGGTCTTTTTTTTAAAGGATTTTATTTATTTATCTTTAGAGAAAGGGGAAGGGAAAAAGAAAGAGAGGAAGAGAAAAGAATTCATGTAAAAGACAAGCATTGATTATTGATTGGTTGCCTACTGTATGTACTCTGACCAGGGACTGAAACTGCAACCTAGACATGTGTTCTGATTGGGAATCAAACCAGTGATCCCTCACTTAGTGGGAGAATGCCCAACTAACTGAGCTGCACTGGTTAGGGCTCCTGGTTGCTATGAGATGCCTGCTAGAGTGTTTAAGGGTGTGGTCACCTTGCAACTTAATTTCAGATTAGGACAAAAAGTCTGTGGCATGCTTATAAGTATGATATAAATATGTATCACATATACAGATAGCAGATGTGGCAAAATGTTAAAGACTTAATTTATCTTACATGAATTTTAGTAAAGAGAATGAGAAGGTATTGCCCTATGCTTTCAAATTTTTTATTTTTGAAAATTTTCAAAATAAAATGGGGAAATAATGATGGATTCTTTTTTATCATTGAGAACATTGAACATTTTAATTTGATGATATTTGGTGAGCTATGTTAAAAACAGGAGATTTTAAGGTGTATTTTTGACTTATTTTTGTTCAATTTGTGTATTGGATTCTTGACTAAGATAGCCATATAAAGCCTACCAATTCAGAAATGATATTTTGAACAAGTTATATGTATCTTTGAGCATTTAAGTATTAGGTGCTTTATATTAATATTGGAGTAGTAATAAAACCAATTTTATAAGTGCGGTGTGAAAGTTAAAAATAAAGCATTTTGGAGAGCTTTTGGAACATGGTAAATACTTATAGATACTAGTTATCTACATCATTGTCATCTCTATTATCATAATTATAATCACTATCTTCAGATTTAATTTAAAAAGACACAAATCAGCCTTTATAAACTTCAACAAAAAACAAGAAATTTATTATAAGAATACACGAGAACTCACGAAACTCAAGGCCAGGAACTGCAGTCAGGTCCTAGGCAGGAGATATTCAAGGCAGGCAGAGTTCACACTTGGCAGGGTTCAAGGTAACTACCTTCTGTGTTTCACTCTTTCTATCTGTCTGAAGCCACAGGGTCTTCCTTCCATATATTTGCTTTATTACTTTCTGACTATAAACTAATTTTTTTTGGTGCCACATGCACAAAGATGGCATAATTCAGTCTTTATGTCCTCATTTCACAGGACCAATTAAGGATGCCTATCTAGTATTTTTAGACAGTCACTTAAGTCAGGTGAGTATTCCCAGTTCAATCTGTTGCCAGAGTGGGACTGTCACATGTCAGCAAGAGCCCCCTGTGTCATTTTTCCACACACTACCTAATTTTCTGGCATCAACTTGGTGTCTAGCATTTCAGTCAAATTCTGACACTAACTCCCAGAATTAGTGTAGAGCCTACAGGTTAAGGGCTAGCCTCACAAGACTGCTTCAACTTGAGCCACCATGTGATAATAAGGTTTCCCAGTTATCTACAGTTTTTCTAGTCCAACTGTCATTTTGGGGATTCCTATGATCTCTATATTTTTCTATAATTCACTGGAGTGACTCATAGGATGCGGGAAAATGCTGTTCTATTGTAGTTTATTATAAAGAATTCAAATGAATAACCCAATGAAGTGATATGAAGGGCAAGATCAGAAGGCTCCTAAGTATAGGAACCTTTGTTCCAATGGAGTTGGGCTGTGTTACTCTCTGGATAGATGGATGTGCTCACCAACTCAGAATCTGCCTAAACTCTAGTGAGTAGGGATTTAAAACCCAGATTTCCTTAATGTATGATTGATGAAACCAATGGCTATTAGTGATTAAATTCAATCTGCAGCCTGATCTTTTCCCTATAAGTTGGGGGATAGAGCTGAATATTTTAACTCTCTAATTATCTGGTTGGTTTTTCTCCTGACCAGCTCCCATCTTGAAGCGCTCTAGGGGCTTTTTTTTTTTTTTTTTTGCCAAGTGTCATGTCTTTTGCATTTAAAAGACACCCATCACTTAGGAAATTCCAAGGGTTTTCTGAGCTCTGTACCAAACTTTGGACAGGCCCATGGTATGGGTAGACTCAAGAAGTTCTCAAAGTGGAGGGTGCCATATGGCCTGAACAGGCATTTCCAGTAGTGATTCCAACATGACTTTAGGAAGATGGCAGAAGAGAATGAAGAAACTTACTCTCTGGAAGGATAACTCTGTCTTCAAACACATCTACATCTGTTGTATGTATTGCTAAGGGAATGCTTCCCTCCAATGCTTCTCCTTGCCTTATTACCCCCTGTCTTAATCAACTCAGGCTGCCATACAAAACACCATAGGCTGCATGACTTAAATAACAGACATTTATTTCTCATAGTTCTGGAGGCTGGGAAAACTAAATCAAGATGAGAGCAAGGTTGGTTTCATTCTCATGCCTCTTTTCTTGGCTTGCAGGCAGCTGCTTTCTTGCCATCTGTACACATGATGTGAGTGCTTTCAGGGAGGGAGAGAGGGAGGGTGGGAGATAGAAAGAGAGAGACACTCATTAATCCTATGGGTTCCTCATTTAATCTTAATTACCTCCTTAGAGGCCTTGTCTCCAAATACAGTCACATTATGGGTTGGGGCTTCAACATATGGAGTTTTGAGGTGACACTTTTCAGTTCATAACATTTCCTGTTCTAACTACTACTCAATCTGACCCCTCCTCAAGAGCCCAGCACTCGGTTCCTAGAGAATTTGCTTTACAAAAGACTACCAAAGACCACTCACCGAAGGAATTACTGACAGTTAAATTTTAGCTATCAATAGGAAAGAGGGTGAAATTAGGGTGGAAATAGAGAATTGGGAGGGGGAAATGAAAGGATGTAGTAAGTTTAAAATCATGCTTTCTGGGCAACTTCAATTTTAACTATAATAAAGGTTAAGTCTTCCTCTTTCCAACCAATTTCATAATGACCATTTATTAAAATTCATGTTAAATGCCTAATTTTCTCCTCCTCTTGATTAGCTCTTACCCACTTTTTGGAACCATTATTTTTTTCCTTGAAAAATTATCTCATTAGAACAGTTTATGAGCTCAGCCTTTTAGGATACATCATAGATAGGAAAACATCACTCTGTACATTTGGATATTTTTGTATTGGCCCCCTTTCTCTTCTGTCTTCTTACTCCATGGGAATGATTCAAGCTCAGAGCTCCCACTAACTTCAAAGGGCTCTTCAGTAAAGTAAGAAATAGTCTTGCAGAAACTCTCCAAATGTATTTTGGGTTTACAAAAATGCATTGGTATATTTTAAAAAGGATATGAATATTAGTTTTGGAAAATGAATAGATATTATGAATACCAGTCAGATAGTCAAGAAATTCTCTTTGATATTAGGGGGAAAAAAGCTCTGGTAAGTTTATAATACTTGGCAGATACATTCATCCTTTTGGGTAGGAATTTTTAGGTCCTGTTGTGGTTTCAAAAGCATAAAGGTAGAATTCTTTAAGTCAAATCTCTACAGGTGTCAAATGTCTACCACACTATATTCATAAAGTGAATGTAAAAATTATGAACTGTTTTGAGAAATATAGTACACGACATAAAATTGAAAGTAGATATTTTCCAAATTTCTGTAAACTTTCCAAGTTTCTTAGGAATAGCTAGCTGTTTTAAATTTCAAATAGGATCTAGACAGGGATTAGTTGTGTCTGTAATGTTTCACAAGTTGGAGAATATCACACATCTGTATAAGACTCACTCAGACACCTTCAGATAAAAGAAAACAGTGTAAAGACAGAAGGGTATATGCTGACAGGAACTGGAAATAGGATCAGCAAAGCTATAGGGATTGATTTTTTTTCTTTTTCTTTTACATTGCTCAGTATGTCAAATTGTAATCACATTTATACTTGAACTTTCAACATTTCTGATAACTCTGTATTTCAGCATAACCAGAACAATACTTAACATAATCATATTTCAATAGCATATATATCAGCATTCCAGATAGGCAAACAAGGGAAATTCTTGTTAATTTAACTTCATTAATTTGCGGTTTCTACGTAGTTATTCAAATTGGGAAACAAATTATAACTCAGTTCTTCATCCTTATAAACAGAAAAAGCAGCCCTTCTTTCAAATCAAGGAATAGATACTGACTACTTATTTCATGTGTGACACCTTAGCTACATTCTATAGAAGAAGTGAAAATGAGGATTGGTAGCATCTGAGAAAATTACAATCTTGGAAGAAAATTCAGAAACATATACTTTTGGCTAATACTTCACAAAACAGAAGTAACTTTAGAGATGTACAAAGTTCCAAAGAGATTCAAATATAGGGGAAGACCAGGAATGAAATAGTCAAGAGAGAAAACCTATGAAGTGACAGAGGGATTTTATAAGAATCGATGACAGCCTTTTGACAGGTAGACAGGCATTTGCCAGGAAAAGGAGAAGAGGACACTTTAGGAGGAGGGAATATCAAGTAACCTGATATTGGATGCAACAAAAGGTATGTAAAATGGTGAGAAATATGTTGGGAAGGTGATCAAGACACTGGGCAGATCTTTTGCCTATGTGAGAAATCTGTACCCAAAAACCATTTCATAAGATACCTGGTGCAGATTTACAACTGTGAAAGTAAAACT
Organism: Noctilio leporinus; assembly: GCA_004026585.1. Classification (NCBI taxonomy): domain Eukaryota; kingdom Metazoa; phylum Chordata; class Mammalia; order Chiroptera; family Noctilionidae; genus Noctilio; species Noctilio leporinus. Next base: position 207,578 of record PVIW01001718.1, read on the forward strand.
AAAAAAGAGTTACAAAATAATTTCCTTTTGTCTTTTACCAAATTCTCACATAGAAGTCAATGCCACATTCTGGATCACTCAAACTTACCTAAGTAATATTAAGACTCACCCCAAATTATCCTCATTCATAAAAAGGAACATAAAGAATGAATAATTTGATGTAAGGTAAGATTTGGATTAGGGCCACACTTTAGGGTACACATGTACATGTAGTTTTGATAACAAGAGATGCTCAGGTCCCATTCCTTCATTTGGTCTGATCAATAATTGTGTTGAATGTGTATTTCTTATTTTTGTCTTTCTTATTAAATCATTTTATATTGTTATTCTCTTACAGTTGTCCCACTTTTTCACCCTTTGCCATCCTCTGCCCATCCCATCCCCTTCTTCCACAGTCAATTCCCACACTGTTGTCCATGTCCATGGGTTACGGTTTAGTCCTTTGTCTAGATCTTTTCCTTTCCATCATTATCTGCCCTCCCTCTCCTTTGGTTACTTTCAGTCTGTTCCATGTTTCCATGCCTTGGTTCTATTTTGTTCATTAGATTCCTCTTACAGGTGAGATCATATGGTATCACTCTCTCACCAACTGGCTTATTTCACTTTGCATAATATTCTTCAGTTCCAGCCATACTATCTCAAAAAGTAGGGGTTCCTTCTTTCTGCTGCAAAGTATTCCATTGTGTAAAGGTACCACAGTTTTTTTGTCCACTCATTTACTGATTAGCAATTAGGCTATTTCCACCGGTGGCTATTGTAAATAGCAGCACCACTATGAACATAGGGGTGCATAGGTTCTTTTGAACTGGTGATTCAGTATTCTTAGGGTATATTCCCAGTAGTAGAATCACTGGGTCAAAAGGCAGCTCTGCTTTTAGTTTTTTAAAGAAAGTTCCATGTTGTTTTCCACAGTGGTTGCATCAGTTTGCATTTCCATCAACAATGCCCTAGGGTTCCTTTTTTTCTGCAGCCTTACCAAAACTTGTTCTTTGTTGATTTACTAATGAAGCCACTCTGATAGGTATGAGGTGACATCTCATTGTGGTTTTAATTTGCATTTCTGATGGCTAGTGATGTTGAGCATCCTTTCATATGTCTATGGGCTATCTGTATGCCTTCCTTGGAGAAGTGTCTATTCAGATTTTTTGTCCCTTTTTAAATTGGATTGTTTATCTTCCTGGTGTTGAGTCATATGAGTTCTTTATATATTTTGGAGATCAAACCCTTCTTTGAGATATCATTGGCAAATATGTTCTCCCATACAGTTTTATTTTTTTTTTAGCCATATAGATGCTTTTTAGTTTGATGTAGTCCCATTTGTTTATTTGTTCCTTTATCTCCTTTGCTCTAGGAGATAGATTGGCAAAAATATTGCTACATGGGATATCTGAAATTTTCCTGCCTGTGTTTTCCTCTAGGACTTAGATGTTGTCATGATTTATATTTAAGTATTTTATTCATTTTGAGTATATTCTGGTATATGGTATAAGTTGATGGTCTAGTTTCATTATTTTGTATGTACCAATCCAGTTCTCCCAACATCATTTATTGAAGAGGCTATTTTTACTCCATTGTATGCTCACATCCTGTTTGTTAAATATTAATTGATCATAGAGACTTGAGTTTATTTCTGGGTTCTCTATTTTGTTCCATTGATCTATGTGTCAGTTTTTGTCAGTACCAGGTTGCTTTGATTAAAGTGGCCTTTTAGTATAGTTTGATATTGTGTATTATGATCCCTCTTGCTTTGTTCTTCTTTCTCAAGATTACTGAGGCTATTTTGAGGGGGCATATTTTTTCATTCTATATAAATTTGTGAAATATTTGTTCTAGATCTGTGAAATATGCCGTTGGTATTTTAATAGGAATTGTACTGAATCTATAGATTGCTTTGGGTAACATGACCTTTTTAATGATGTTAATTCTTCCAGTCCATGAACATGGTACATACTTCCATTTATCTGTATCTTAATTTTTTTCTTCAGTGTTCTGTAGTTTTCTGAGTACAGGTTTTTTACCTCCTTGGTTAAGTTTGTTTCTAGGTTCTTTGTTTTTCTTGTTGCTATAGTAAATGGGATGGATATTTTTCCTAGTTTCTCTTTTTGATATTTTATTGTTGGTATACAAAAATGCCATTGATTTCTGAATATTGACTTTATATCCCAGTATTTTGCTAAATTCACTTATTAGGTCAAGTAGTTTTTTTGGCAGAGACTATAGGGTTTTCTATGTACAATATCATGTTGTCTGAGAATAATAACAGGTTTAATTCCTCCTTTCCAATTTGGATGCCTTTTATCATTATTATTTTTTCTTGTCTGACTGCTCTGGCTAGAACTTCCAGTACTATGTTGAATAAAAGTGGTGAAAGTGGACACCCTTGTCTTGTTCCTGATCTTAAAGGGAAAGCATTTAAGTTTTTGCCTGTTAGCATAATGCTGGCTGTAGGTTTTTCGTATATGGCTTTTATTATGTTGAGGTATGCTTGCTGAATTTCCACTGTGGTGAGTGTTTTTATCAAAATGGGTGCTGGATTTTATCAAATGCTTTTTTAGCATCTGTTGATATGATCATGTGATTTTGTCCTTCATTTTGTTTATGTGGTATATTACATTTATTGATTTAGGAATATTGTATCAAACTTGCATCCCTGGGATGAGTCCTACTTAATCATGGTGTATGCTCTTTTTAATGTATTTCTGAGTCTAGATTACCAGTCTTTTGTTGAGGATTTTAGCATCATGTTCATCAGAGATATTGGCCTGTAGTTTTCTTTTTTGTATCTTTATCTGATTTTGGAATTAGGATGATACTGTCCCAGTAAAAAGAGTTTGAGAGTCTTATTTCTTCTTGAAATTTTTGGAATAATTTGAGAAGAATAGGAGTTTGTTCTTCTATGAATGTTTGGTAAAATTCACCTGTGAAGCCATCTGCTCCAGGGCTTTTGTGTGCCAGGAGTTTTTTTGATTATAGCTTCAATTTCACTAGTTGTTACCAGTTTATTCAGGCTGTCTGCTTCTTTTTGATTCAGTTTTGGCAGATGGTGTGTTTCTAGAAATTTGTCCATTTTGCCCAGGTTGTCCAATTCCTTAGCATATAGTAGTTCATAGTAATTACTTAGACTTCTTTATATTTCTGTGGTATCGGTTGTAACATCTCTTCTTTCATTTTTTATTTTATTTGGGGATTGATTCTTTCAATCTCATTTTATTGGCCTCACAAACTTTTCTACTGCTTTTTTTCCTTTCTTTTTTTTCCCCCGGTGGGATTTATCTCCCAACTGGCTAGTTGTAAACACCATACTTAACATGTTCAATAATCTTTTTTCCTGTTTTCCAGCATTTTCATTTCCTCCACTGGAGCAGTTACTCTGGAAGAGTAAGGCAGAAATGATGGGTATCTCAAATGTTCCTCTCAATGCAGAGGCAAACACAGAAGATGAAGTTGAAAGTAGAAATGAGGGGAAAATCCTAAGATTCCAGCCTATAGAAATAATTCTATAAGCATGATAAAAAAAATTCTTCACAGATTTCAAAAAAGGAAAGAAATGGGGTTCTCTAATTAGGAAGTGGACAGGTATATTTCATTGGTTAAAGAGATCTATTATTGTGTCATGTTCAAAGTTTGGCATTCTTTTCATTCACACAGAATCAACACTGACACCCCCACCCCCAACCATAAGGTGGTTTTATGCCTTTCATTTTCATGAATCCATGACTAGAGGTTGATTGACAAAGGAAACATATAATTGAGCTTCAGATTAGCATTTAGATATTAGCATTCTCACTGTCAGATATGTAGCAGCTTCATTGCATATTAAGGAAATATTTCATTGGTAAGATAATGGCACCTTTTAAAGGAAAGAATAAATAATTTCTTCACTAAGTTTAATGGAGAGTATGATCTTCTTGCTTTGTGTTGATCTATTCACTAACTCTTCTTATCAGGTATAATATATTCCTGTTGGCAGCTTGATTTAATTGAACTTGTGGTAACTTATTGAATTGAGCACTTTAATTGGATAATTATTTTGTTATAAGAACCATTTTTCAGCTTCCTAGAGAAAGGAAATTTTCTATTTTTTCTCAAACTAAAAGTGGAACCTGAATTCTTTTCTTTCATAACAAAGAGGAATAAAAATGATCAGGTACAAAATTAGAGTGAAATTGAGCTATAAAATGAAGAAAAATAATCTTGACTTATGCATTTATAAGAGACAGTGTACAGTTGAGAAATGAAGACAGAAAGTTAGTTAGTACTGCCACTGGGTAGTTATCACTTTTTTTTTTTTTTTTTTAAAGATTTTATTTCATTATTTTTAGAAAGAGGGGAAGGGAGACATCAATGTATGGTTGCTTTTCACCTGCCTCCAGCCACAGACCTGATTGGAGACCTGGTTCGCAACCTTCTTATGTGCCCTGGTTGGGGAATCGAACCTGTGACCTTTGGGTTTGCAGGCCGGCATCTTACCCACTGTGCTACCAGCCAGGGCCATAGTTATCACTTTTGAGTCCAGTGATTATTTGTCTTGTGCCTCAGTTTCCCTCCAAAAGTGGATTTTTTTTCAGACCTTATACAAGGAAATAATTGCTGAAAAAAAAAAAAACCAATATAAAATACTCTGGTTTCTCGGTTCTGAACAATGTGTGGATTTAGGGGATTTTTTTTATCATAGCAAATTAATTATTGTCCTTTTTGAAAAATTTTTATGAAAAGGTAATCACTTATTAACTATGAAAAGAAACTTTGTCTTGAAGAAAAGGCTCAGGCTCTGAAAATACTGCCTGAGACTGAGCATCAAGGATTAAAGCTATCCTCTAATTCCCACGTACTATGAGATGCAACCTTACTATCTATTGTTAGTTGGCAGGAATACTTGTAAATAACCTAAGGATACTTTGGATCAGACAAACAAAAAATTAGAGTTGACACTGGAAAAGCCAACAAGACCCCAATTAATTGATTTGCTAATAGCTATTCTCCAATTACAGACATTACCTCAAATTGAGTTTTAAGCTGTGGCAAGGGCCACAAGATAAACATTTTCTTTCTCTAAAATTCTGATTACCTGCCAGCTTCCCAGTCTCACCATCAACTAGTCTTTAGAGGTTTTTGTTTGTTAAATGATTGAGACTAATTATAGATAGCTACCACCTGAAACATCACATTCATATATATAAGCTCTTTGTGGAATGGTCAGTCAACATGGCAATTACAGTTTGCTTTATGTTTTTCTTTTTAGGTTTGCCTTTTCATTAAGAAAAATAGAACAAAGGAAACATTTCTCATTTAAACAAATGATGTTGCAAGTGAAGTGTTTCCTAGTGGGTGATAAGAATAATGACATTTTCATTCTAGAAACTCAGGGGCCAGAGAAGGGCTGTATTCCAGTCACCACTGTGCAACAAAAAAACATCCCCAAACCTAAAGGCACAAAATACCAAGCATTTTATTATCTGCAGCAACTCTGTGGGTTGAATGGGCTCAGCTGGAGCCATTCTTCCATTTCTCATGATGTGATCTGGATTGCAGTCCTCCCGGACTTCCCTGGGTTGCAACACCCATGTTGGTGCACTGGCAGTAGGATACTGATCATCAGCTGGGAACTCCGCAGTTGACAGGAGCACCTTAGTTTTCTTTATGGGAGCTTCTTAAAGCATGGTAAGTGGGCTGCAAGAAGAGGAGAAAGAGGAAGGTGCAGGTCTCTCAAGGCCCAGCCTTGGAAATTACACTGTGATTCTCTGCCACATTCTATTAGTGATTCACAGGGCCAGTCCAGATTCAGGGTGGTTATACTAGGATAGATGAAGAGGGTTGGCAGGACCATCTTTAGAGACTATTTACCACAAACGTCTGGAGTGAAAACAAAGGGGGCATTTCATTCAAGTGTTCATGGATACTTCTATCTTCTCTTTCCATGGCCGTCTTTGTTAGTTATCACCGAGGGTACCTTCAACTGGACTAAGGCATGGGTATCAGGGCTCTCTCTTTAAGAGGAGTGGATTTGAGGCAAAAGTTGTACCAAGATGGAGCCATATTACCACTTAATTGACAAACTGCATTTTATTTATCTAAAAAGATTCTTCCTAGATATTTCTTTTTTCTAGCTGCTGTGGCTGGGATGGTCCAGTACATGCTTTGGTGTCAAGTTTCTTTGCTCTAAATATCAGCTTCAGTTACTGCTGGCTGTGTGAATCTGGGAAGGGGATTGGTACTTTTGAGACTCAGTTTCCTTGTCTTTATAATGAGGTATTTATTTAACTACATAGCTCATGAGAATTGAGATAAAGCATATGAAGTGCTTAGCACAGTGCCTGGAATGCTGTGAGTGCTCTCAAAGCTGTAGCTACTGTTCTCATATAATAAAGGTCAGAAGTAAGAACCTAAGCACTGAGGAGCTGAGTAATTACAATAAAAGGAGATGATCTTCCAAGCCAAACATCTCTGAGTTAAGAGCAAATGTCACTGCAACAGTGGATTTCCTACGTTTTGTCCTTATGCTTATGTCACATTTTATGCCCTCAGCTGCAAATTTATGTGATGATATCAGAACTTCTTGAATGATGTGAACCTGTGGTTTTTGTATTCTTTTATATTATTCCATGACTTGTATAAAAGAATGATTTTTATTAGCTATCAGTACTTACCAGAGATGGATGTTGGTGCTTTGCACGAGTTACACCACCTGGAAGCACTTTGTACTTTGTTTTCTCCCATTTCCCACATTCATTTGCCACATACTGTCTTGTGACCTAGTGGTTGGAAAGGGGATGCTTGCCAAGGGTTTGCTGGTCATTTTGTAGGGGTTTTCCTTTTCTCTGGCCTCATTGTTTCCATATGCAGGGACTTAGAGTAATTCTTCTGGCCTCTTTCCCACCCATTATTTCTTGTGAGTTTCCTGAGTAGCATCCATTTGGTCCATAATTCTCAAGGTCCCAAACACTGGGGATATGTTTATTTACTTCCTGCATTACTATAGATACAATGAGGAAATCCCTCTGTATGTGTCCTACAGAGCCAACCTTTTCTTCAGGTGGGCTTCCCCAAGGTCTAGCAAAAGATCATAAATTATTTATGTTACAGATTGACAGACCCATCTTTCAGTGAGGCTGCCAATGCTAATGACATACTAATCAATGCATCACTTTTATTTGTTCATTGGCACTAAATTAGGAGAAAGAAGAAATATGTATTATTCATTGACTCCCTAAAACCCTAAACAATGACATTTTCCAGCCAACACTTAGCTGGGATTGCTTAAATGATTGAAATAAACTCATCTCCATATTTTTTCTTGAAAGAAATACTTATTTCTCTAGTGTCTACATGTGAGCAGTTAAAAAAAAAACAAAAAAAACCCTTTTCTTTTTAAAAGCAAACATTTACAGAACTCTTAAAAAGATTTTTTTCTTGCATATTCACAGTGTGTCGAATAGTGAGACAGGTGTGCTCTTTACTTATTCAACAAATATTTATTTAGCACCTTCAGCATGCCAAGCACTGTCTTAGGTGTTGGAGCTATCACTGGAAAGAGAAAACATATGGAGCCTCTACTCTTCTTGCTGGTCTTATATTCTACTGTGAGAGATAGGCATGAATTAAAGAAAAATAAGTCATACAATTTGTTATGTATTTAAGAACAAGTTAAGACTAGTGGTATGAAGTACTAGATGATGATTCTGTGAAAGTGTTTAACAGATACCTTGACTTGAACTGCTTGTGGCACTGGAGAAATGCTAAGTTGTTTCTGAAGAAATAATGCTTAAATTAGGATAAGCACAAATAAATAAATAAATGAAGTAAAGTTAACTGGGTCTGTATATCCATAGAGAAGCAATTGATGAACCTCTGGCTTTGTATTTCATTATATACAGTACTCTATCCAGTTTTTCTAAATATTCAAATATGGTAGTGGTTTTCTATCATACTTTTTAATTACCCTGATCAGCTTTCCTATACCTAAAATGAGAACACATAACATGTTAAAGGTCATTTTTTTCTGAAGTTGTTAATTTATTTTTATATTATTTACTTATTCACTCACACTTCTCACACACTTATCCATTTATCTATCTATCCATCCATCCATCCATCCACTCATATTAATCAAGCATTTGTATATGTCTAGTACCATGCTAGGAAATGTGATGTAGAAAGACATAAAAACAAAATCATGGTTGACATTAATGATATCTTTCACCATGCTTCTGCACAGTTTTTCTTTCTCAGGCCTTTCAATTGTTGTGTTTATTAACTTTCATGTTCATATCCATCATGTGAGACTCAGTTCTCCAGTTAGACACTGTGTCTTATTTATTTTTGGGTTCCTGGTGCCTAATATGGTGACTAGTATATAGTTGATATTTAAGATATACTTGTTGAATGAATGGATTTAATGTATTCCTATTGAGGAGCATAAAATTAAGTATCAGATGAATGATTATTGTTATTGTGCAGGCTAAAAATTGGAGTAGCCAGTTTGATGTTTTGGTATGTTAAAAGATGAACTGAGGCACATTAAAAATGTTCAAGAGTTTATTTGCATATACATGATTCAAATTGTGTGGTACCAAACCTAAAATTGTTAGGAGTGCTACACCCACAAGAGCTAGAGGAGAGGTTTTATAGAGAAGACACAGCACCAAAACAAATGCATTATTTGATTGGTTATATCTTAAGGAATTGCCTTGTTTGGGAAAGTCTGGTTGGCTGGATTGGTTGTACTTTAGTTTTCCTTTTTCATGTTCAAGTGCATCGATGGACTCTGGCTTGGATTTGCCTTTGCTTACATAAGCTACCAAGACTTTAGAGCCTCCTCAATCAATGTCCCCCTTATTTAAATACTTTCACCAGTATAAACTAATAATGCTATGCCTTTAGTAAAGTAGATGGCCAGGCCCCATCAATACCAGTTCCTCTGTCATTTTGCTTTGCCTCTTAGTGCCTTAAGCCTGGGAATCTTTCAGGGAATAAGAGCAATAACACATTGTCCTACTTCGTGAAAAAGTGAATTAAATGATTGATGAAGGGACCCTGTTCCTTTGATAAAAGCATTGCATAACCGAGATTTCACTTATTATAGCAACCTATGAATTGACATATCTTAATTATACCAAGTCACATTGTTTCTCTAGATTCTAGAACAGTTTAGTGAAATAGTCAAAAACTTTTTCCTTAGCTTCAGAAGAATTTCTATAAATTTCTTTTAAAGTAAAGGCTATTTTAGAAGAGTGAATGAGGTAGCTAGTATAGATTTTTCAACTCTCAAAATAAACCTGTGAGGTTCAGATGCAAAAAGGGGCCATAATTTCCTCTCTCACAGGTGCAGTATAAATCATCTTATTTTTACTTGTTTCTCTTGTCATTTTGGGCACCAGTATAGCTTTATTTTATCTTTGCATTTCTCTCCTCTTTGTTCTACCAATTCCTCCTAAGATTGCCCATAGTTTTTAGCTGAGAAATAAACTTATAAGTTACCTGACAGTTAAGTCAGGGGATAAGTAAATCATCATCCAGCCTGATCACAAAATCAAAATGTTTGTGATATGTCAAACCTTTAACAAGTCTATTACTTCTTTTGAAAAATGTTCTCCTTCCTGCTGAGAACAACCAACTTACTGCTTGAATTTTGCTCCAAGACTGAAGGTTCAATGTCTTCGGACTACAAATTATGTCAAACTAGACAAAGTGGCTAAGCAGCATTGATGTCTTTATAGTTTTAAGATTATTATTTCATAGTTTAATTCTCTATAGAACAGAGTTGAACTCTGTGCCTTTGGTAACTCAAGTAGATAGTGTAAAATTTGTCCTGAAATTTCAGAGAGTAACAGTTTAGTCTATAGGCCCTGAACCATTTATGTTTTCCTGTTAATGTCACCAGTCATTTTCCTTCCAAGTCCTCTTCAGAATTATACTGTATATATGGGTATATGCATTTGTGTATATATATAAAACTCCCTCCACTCTAAGAGTTCTTCACCAAACCCCACTTTGTTAATGACTGTTGTTCCTGCTTGAATTCAATTAATCTTGCTCACAGATGATAAATTGGGGACTTTTAGAGCACATTTGTCAAACCAGTTTCTTTTACAAAGCCAAAAGCAAAGATCTTTTAAAAAGATTTTGAAGAACTTTTGGACATTCAAGTTGAGCAAGTACTTCCAAATCAGCTGAGAGTGATAATCACAGCAAACAATAGGCTCATTGAGCTAGTGGAATTCAATCAGGGCTATACCAATTTCCAGATGAAAAACTTAATATTAAAGGGATGTGTTGACCTATTAAATATAGAAACCCATTTTGACAAAAGTCATAACTGAAGCCTTACAAAAAGGTAGTTTCTTATAGAAAATTTCAAAAATGATCAAAGAAAACATTCCTGAGCCTTTCCAAATGCTATAACTGGTAAGCTGAGATGTAACATGAATATTTTTCATTGCACTGAAAATAAAGAAGAAGATATACTCTCTTTTGTTCCCTCCTCATCCCTTTCCTCTTCTTATACATAGATAAGAGAGGCAAGAGGGGGAAGGAAAGAGAGAAGGAGGGAGGGAGGAGAAAGAGGAAAAGAAAGAGAGAAACACACACACAAGCCCATGTACGTAGGGCCACATGATTCTTTTTTAAAATTTAGGTATGAATTTCTATGTACAAGAATTTTATAACAAAAATATTCTTACCTGGCCATGGAAAGAATGGCAAGATCTTTTATTCTCAAACTTGTCACCTTCTCTCATCTGGTTTCTTGTCTCAAACATCTTTTACCCAACTTACAAATAAGAAGCAAATACTGCATTGATATTTTTGGTTTGTCCAACTAACTAATAATTACTTTTTTTTCTTGTCCATAAATATTGCTAAATAAGGTTGGCTAATTCTTTTAAAGACTAAATCCATCTTGACATCTTTATTTTGGGTCTAAACCCAGATGAAGGGCCAACAAGTCTTTCGTGGGTGCAGCTGGGAGACAAGCAGTCTTTCAACACACTTCATTTATAGCCTCCATTATCATTTTTCTCATATAATGAGTCAGATCATCCTCTTTCTAATTAGCTAGACTTTCCAATGGCTTGGGATTGCTAGCTGAAGATCATGCATGCTCAAATATCTCATCAATTCCACATAATTCCCCTAATTGAGAAACATATACTTTCATTGCATCCTCAAAAAGCAATTTCCTCAGGATTTATTAAAATAATGCCATTTACTAGCTTTATAAAAAGTCCTACTTTTGCATGGTGTCATGCTATAATTAGTAATATAGCATCAGTGATTAAACTGAATACCAAATTGAGGCATTTGCACAGTCTTAATGGGATTTGGTCACTAATGGGGTATGGCACTTTGATTGTTCCTTGATACCTAAAATGCTGCAGTGGTATCTGGATCTTTGGATTACCTTGACATGTTGATTTTGGACCCTCAAAACCATGGCAACAGTTGGTTCAAATGAATTCCAGAACTTTAAAAAATAAGCTTTCC
>PVIW01001718.1:219158-271244 GCA_004026585.1 Noctilio leporinus
CTTGTACCCTTTGCAACAACATGGATGGAACTGGAGAGTATTATGCTTAGTGAAATAAGCCAGTCAGTGAAGGACAAATATCATATGATCTCACCTCTTACGGGACAATAATGAACAAAACTAACAACAACCAACACAGAACCAAGTATATGAATACAAGGAATAGGCCTTCAGTGGTCAGGGGAACGGGGTAGGGGGGTGGGAGAGGTAGAGGCAAAGATGGGGAGCAGCTTAGACAAGAACCTAGTATAAAGGAACCATGGACATAGACAACAGGTGGGATTGACTTTGGGGGGAATGGGTGGGTGGGTGGGGGGACAGAGGGGAGCAAAAAGGGGATGGATGTAATACAACAACAATAAAATTAAAAAAAAAAATAAGCTTTCCTTGTTGACTTTCTTTCTATGTTTTTTAAAAAATGTAACTAACCCCTTAGTTCACAAATAACAACAACAACAAAAAATAATTATTTACTGCCAGATTTTGTATAAATGTGATATTCACTCAGTGTTCTATAGTAAAAGTTAGAAAAACAGGTATAATTATCCTCCCATACCAGAGGGAGAAGGGAAAACTAATGTATAGCCTCCATAACCAGTGTCTAAAGGTTGCATGATAATATGGTAGCAAAGTGGTAAGGAAAACAGTACAGTATTAGAATTCACCTATTTGTCCAAGCTTAGAAGTCGTCCCTCTTATATCTACCTGGACACCAAAATCCTCAAATCCTATTGACAAATTTTTATATTTCTCCCTTCATTTTCATTACTATTTCTCTAATTTAGGCAATAGTCCATTAATTTAGTTTTCTGACTTTTAATTGGCATTTTTATTTTTATCCATCCTTATGTGTAGCTGACGCCTGAGTGATCTTGTTACTTGAAAACCTGTAGTGGGTTTCCATTACCTATCAGAATAAAGACTTAATCTCTGACATAAATTCAAGATAGTCTACTCAATAAATTAGCTCAGTTTAACTGTTAAGCTTTTCTCTATTCAATTATCTTCATGTACCCCAAATTCTGGACATACCGGATGACTGACTTTCCCTAAGCAGAGTCTGTCATTTCTTTCTTCCTCTCTTCCCCTCTTTTTCTTTTTCTTTCTCTCTTTCTTTCCTTCTTTCTTCCTTTATTTCTTTGCTTCTTTTCCCTTCCATTCTTCTCCCTTCCCTTCCCTTCCTCTTCCTTCCCCTTCCTCCTTCCCCCTTCCCCCTTCCCCTTCCCCTTCCCCTTCCCTCTTTTGTTTTTCTGACTCTGGTTTTACTATTCTCTGTCTAGGACACCCTTTCTCCACCTGGTCTGTCTGATATCTATCAAGATATTCTCCAAGTCTCAGTCCAAATGTTCCTTCCTTTTCAACTTTCTAGGCTGGGAGTAGGTAGATGTAGGAATTGTGTGAGAAGTGTATTTTAATTGTATATACAGGAAGGAGAGGAGAATTGATGAACACCATATTAGGAATTTTGCTAAGTATTGAAAATTTAAGAAAATGAATAAGAAACAGTGCTTAATAACAGGAGCTCATAGTTCAGGTGGCCAGATATACATAAAAAAAGAAAATTAAATACAGTATTAACAGTATTGAGTATATACTTTCTTTCATGCATTATATTAAGTCTTTAATATAGTGACCCTTAATTAATTTATTTTTCCTAACATTCTCATGAGGTAGGTACTTTTATTATCCCCATTTTATAGCTAAGGGAACAGAGGCACAACATTTTAAGAAACTTGCTCAGGGTCAAGTTTCTAATATAAGTGGCCAAGCCAGGATTCAAACCTATGTAGTTTATCTCCATAATTCAAACACTTAATCATTACATTATACTACAATGGTGAAGGGATGCATGGATGGGACTACAAGGGAGACCCAGCTAGTATCAGAATTAGGGAGAGGTTTCCTGCAGTAGGTCATCCTGGAGCTGAAGTGTAATGGCTGCATTGAGTTTAATCCAGTTTCAGGGTGGGAATAATTCCAGCAGAGGAAACAGGATGGATAAAGATTGAGCAGTAACAGATTTCTTGGTGCATTCATTGTAGGATCTATGAGTTGTTTGATGTCAGTGGGTTAAGTTCTAGGCTGTCAGAGAAAAACACATACCATATTATTTCACTCATCTGTGGAATCTAATGAACAAACTGAACAAACAAGCAAAATATAGACAGACTCGTGGATGGAGAACAGATGACAGCTAGTGGTGCGAGGCGGGAGAAATTAGAAAGCAGAGGGGTTGAGCAAAAAAGGAAAAGGACTCATGGCCCTGGACAACAATATAGTGATTGCTGGGGGAGAGGGATATATAAGGGGACTAAATGGTAATGGAAAAAATATAATAAAGATTAAATTAGAAAAAGGATATTTATGCTGCAGGAGTGGTTTCTAAAATAATTTTTTGTGCTTCCATTTTATCATACAAGTCATATGGGGGTAAGGTAGTTGTTTTTTTAAACATAAATTAATTTTTACCTTCTTTTTATTAAAGAAGGTCCCTGTATCCTCTAATTGGCTTACCTCTTGCTGATCCTGCTGTCCAATACCTTCTCCTTCACCTTATTCACATAGAACCCCGTTACTTCTGAATCTTTGATCAAGTGTAATAGTACCTCATATAGGAAGACTGTATACACTAGGGGTTAATTGAATAGGCTCTAGAGCCAGACTGCAGAGGGTTGAATCTTGTGTCATTGATTCCTAGCCAATCACACACACAATCTGTGCCTCAGTTTCCTCACCTGTATAATGGGCTTATACAGGTTGTTATGAAGAAAGATGAGTGCCATGGCAAGTGATACTCAGCCACTCACCACCATTTTTTATGTTCTGGGTAATAAAGAAAATAAGATATTTTAAAATTTGGTCTTCCTGGACCACCTTATAAACCTCTTAATTAATCATGGTGTTGGTCAAAATATTTAACTGCGGTACTTTATTCTTCCTTTTCAAAAATGTGAAAAAAGCATGGTTTTGCTAATGACAATTATGCTTTCATATTACAATGGGGGCAGACGTCTGCACTTAATCTGAGAAATCATTTGCATTTCCGTGTTGCAAATAGGCTTCACAGTAATGAATAACAGATTGTGTAAGCAGACCCTTTCACCTCTCTGACAAATTCAACCAAATCGGTGATACATAACCGCCTACAAACCGAGATGCCATATGTTCCATGTAGCATTCCGTTTGGGGCCGGACACTAATCAGTCAGGATTTATTAGGCCCTCATCTTTTACTGAGTCTTCCATCTCTTTATAATTTATTCTTTACCGGCCCTGAAGAATAGGCCTTGAGTGCTTCTCCCATTTTGCAGGGAAGGCAAGGTAATTTGCCAAAGGCAGAAGAGTGAGATGGCGGCTGGTCTGAGATGAGAGCTCACAGTCTCAGGGGGGTAATTTGGATTCTGCCGCCTCTCAAATGGATACTGGCTGTGTGTTCATCACATACTTTTATCTGAGGTTGTTGGAGCATTTTATGAATAGAATCTTTTTCCTCCTGGTCTCCCTGGCCCTTACAGGATGTATTACACCACTCAGCACCTATATTGCTCTTATATGTTTCTGTTTTCTTCTTTAAATGTTCCATTTGTGTAAAGGACTTTGGTCTCTAATGAAGTTGTGAGCTCCATAGCAGCAGGGAATATGCTTTTCTATTTCTTTTGTTATCCTCTCTCTTTATCAGCACGATGCTAGGCATGTGGGTCAACCCTCAATCAATACTTACTGCTCTATGATCCCTTATTTATGACCCTTTGTAAATTAGGTATCCAAAGCACAGGATTTCTGTTTGCTTTACAAAATTAAATTGTGCTTTTTACTAGGAGGGATCTGTGTTTGGGCGACTCTTGAGATATGGCTAGATTTAACAAAATTCAGTTTGATGTAATTTCATGTGTACACATTCAGCAGGGGTGGTATATGGAGCAATTACCTTAGAGGATCATTTGCTCATGGAAAAAAAATTATAGAAAATGCATTCTATGCTCCCTTTGAATATTTGCTTGGAAAAACTAGATCTGTGTAAGGCATAATCATCCCTTGTCAAATTCTAATGTTAAATTTTTTATTTAATTAAATGTGTCTGGCCTATATGAGCTCCAGGTTTGAAAGGAAAACGAAGGAAAAGGTAACGGAATTGAATTCTCAGTTTGAATGATTTTAAAGTCATTTGAAAAGGATTAGTTGTGTAAGATGATCTCTGCCCTTCCCGCCTTTGCTGTTTTTTTCCCTTCTTTAATCCTCTTGGGTGTTCTATTTTGTTTGGTTTGGAGATACCGAAGTATTGGTTTCATTGACCCCAGCCTGATAAATTGTACAGCCTTCCCAGGCAAGCTGGTGTGGGCCAGTTCCCACTGACAGACGTAACAGCTGACATCCATTCTGAGTTGTCAGTCATTGGCCTGTACCCATTAAAGATTTAGACTATCACCTATCCCTTGTCATACATGATATGGGCTGGCTTCATGTTCAGGTTATCTTCATGTTTTTGTTTTTGTTTTTTTTTTTTTGTCTTAAAGATTTTATTTATTTCTTTTTAGAGAGAAGGGAAATGAAGGAGCAAGAGAAGGAGAGAAACATCTACGTGTGGTTGCCTCTTGGGTGTTCCCAGCTGGGGACTTGGCCAGCAACTCAGGCATGTGCCCTGTGTGAGAATCAAATTGCCGACCCTTTGGTTCGCAGGTTGATGCTCAGTCCACTGAGCCATCCCAGCCAGGGCTGGGTTTTCTTCTATCACCATGTTTTTGCTGAACCCATTCTTTTCAGCCTTACTTTGGGCTTCCAAAATTGAAGATGAACAAGGCACAGTGGACCTTGTTCTTTACTATCCAGCATGAATTGACCCTGTTTCAGTAACAACCCCCAGATTTTGTTTGGAGTTCATTCTTCTCCCATCTCAACTCACGCCCATTAGAACCAACTCTATCCTTAAAACATGTTCCAGACCTGGCCACATTGATTTAGGATGACACGATCCCATCATGCTTGTTAGATGCCCTAAATTATTTACTAGGACCGCTAGGACTACTAGGACCAGAAGTAGATCTTCATTTCCACTGGTTTTAGAGTGGTAAGGATGGAGCGTCCAGGACTGCTGGTGCTATCATAGGCACCAGTGGAATCTGAGAACGTAGTGCACACAGAGATGTTTGAACCAGGAGATGGAGAGTGAGAGAAAACTGGTCCTTAAAGCACTGCTTGAAACTTTGTATCTAGCTTTTCCTAAGGCCTGTTCTATTCCTGGAGGTGGTTTTATTTATTTATTTAATTTTAATTTAATTTTTTTAGTGAATAGATGACTTTTTAGAGCAGTGTTAGGTGCACAGTAAAATTGAGCACAAAGTGTAGTTTCCATATATGCCCTGTGCCCACATGGTCACAGCCTATCCCACCGTCCTCTTCATGCACCCAGAGTGGTACATTTGTTGTAACAGATGAACATACCTTAATAAGTCATTATCACCCAAAATTTATAGTTTACAGTAGGATTGTTTTTTGTGTTGTACATCTATAGTTACATGTAACTACCATGAGAGTATCACTGCCCTCAAAATCTCCTGTGTTCCACTTATTTATCCTCCCCTCCTGCCTAATTCCTGGTAACCAGTGATCTTTTTTTACTGTCTCCATAGCTTAGCTTTTTCTAGAATGTCACATAGTTAGCATCATACAGTATGTAGTCTTCTCATGTTGGCTTCTTTCACTTAGGAATATACATTTAAAGTTTCTTCACTGTCTTTCTGAATAATATTCCATTGTCTGGATGTACCACAATTTATTCATCTACTGATGGGCTTCTTGGTTGCTCCCACATTTTGGCAATTTCGAATAAAGCTACTATAAACATTCATGTGCAAGTTTTTGTGTGGACATAAGTCCCCTAGAGTTTGTAGGTACAATGTAAATTTCTCCCTTGGCTTCAATCATGGGATACGTTGCCTATTACAAAGAAGTAGAAGATTCTAATACAAAGAGGCAGGATTATAAGCTGTCCAGGATATTGTTGCTGCCTTTTTCTGTCCTGCCTCATGCCAGGCACCCACTTTTAATCTTTTCCTTTTTCCCTTTGTAAAGGCAGGAGGGATGTGTAATCTATCCACCATGACTATCATCTTTTGAGTGAATTAATGCAACAACCCTTCCAACTCATCCTTCTGTTATCAGTCTTGTCCTTCTTACAGTCTTTCCTTCATCACACAACCAGAGGGAGAGTTATCATTTGTAAAATAGATCATATCACCCCTCTGCTTAAACTTTGCCCCTTTAGCTCATAGTTACTGCTATTCCCTGGGATAAATCCAATGATCCGGCATAGCCCGCAGGCTCTTGGATGAACCAGTCACTTTCTCTCAGCACTTTCCTTTCTCATTCTCTGTCAATTCTGTGACAGTTTGATACCTTTGAGTCTTTGCATATGCCATTCCCTTTGCCATTAAGACTCCATATACCTGCCCTTTTCCCATTCCTTGCCAATGCTTTCTCATTCTTTAATTCACAATTCAGATCTTCCTTCAGAAGGCCTTCCTTGACTCTGTAGTCTGAGTTGGGTCTTTCTACTCTATGTAGCTCCATAATATGTCTCCTTAGCACTATCACACTGCATTGTGTTATCCCAGCAGATCTGGAGCCAAGTTTTGTTGTGAGCCACTTCATGGAACGAGCCTCAAACTCACAAATGCTGGGGGTAGGGGGCCCAGGGCTGGGTTGGGAGTCCCAAGTCTACAGTGAAGTGGGGATAAAACCAGATGTGCCCCAGAGCTGGGGGGAAGGGGTAGGTAAGGAAGAAGAGGAGAATATGAAATTCAGAGTGGAGGAATGGAGGAAGGCATTTTTCCATGTCTTTCTATGAGATGTTTATCCTACAAGATGGACACATGATTCTCTTCATTTTCCAGAAGAGGTTGAGAAGTATAAGGAAATCGCTGAAGTCTAACAACTAGCAAGATTCAGAGTTGATAGGGTTGCCACATTTAGAAAATAAATATATAGGATGCCAAGTTAAATTTGAATTTTAGATTTAAAATACTTTAAAAGTTATTTGTTGTTTGTCTAAAATAGAAACTTAACTGTCAAGAATGTTATTGAGGAACTAAAAAATGTGAGGAACTTTCTACTGTACTAATGACAGATAATTTCACAGGCAGGATAAACTATCCTAATCTATTCCATGAGTAAGAATATAGAACATTGAGAATATTAGATAGTGGTGCCTAAATGACAAAGAAATTGTGCAATTCTCATATCCTTAGTGGTAGTAAAGAGGTCCTGTCAAAAAAAAAAAAAAAAAAAAAAAAAAAAAAAAAAAAAAAAAAAAAAAAAAAAAAAAAAAAAAAAAAAAAAAACCCAAAACAAACAAACAAAAACAAACAAACAAAAAAACCAGTAGGGCCCTGGCTGGTGGCACAGTGGATAAGCCTGAGAACCCAAATATTGCTGATCCAATTCCCAGCCAGAGCACATAACCAGGTTGCAAGCCAGGTCTCCAGCCAGGTCCATAGCTGGAGGCAGGTGAAAGGCAACCATACATTGATGTCTCTCACTTTCTGCCTCTCTTCCTTTCCCTCTTTCTAAAAATAAATAAATAAATAAAATCTTAAAAAAATAACAGTTAAAAAAATAAACCCAAAACATTAGATGATATGCTTCCAGGAGGGTCACACCTTCAGACTCCCATCACAATTCTGGAAATTTTAGGAAACAGCCTTAAATCCCCCTGGAGCAAATTGAGATATCAATGAATCATAAATTGATTTCCCAAGGAAGTATTCCAAAATATGAATACATTTTTGAAAACCTGCTCCTAATTTATAAATACATAACCTCCTAAGAGTGGAAATAGCACTGGATAGATGATTATGTCTATTTGAGGGTATTTTGCTGCAGCTGTTATGAATGATGACTACAAAGAGCCTGTAGTAACATCAGGAAATGCTACACGGTAAGATATAATTGTACATACAGGATGATCGCAGCTGCTTGAAAGGAAATAAAGGAGGATCGAATGAAAATTATACTTAAGAAAAAGATTGACAAGAAATGTGCCAAATGTTGAAAGTAGTTTTCAATGGTAGAAGGTGATCTTTTTCCTCTTTTGAACTTTTCTGTAGTTTAAAAAACTTCAATCAATGGCATATATTACTTTTATGGTGAAAACTGTCAGTATTTTATATTAAAAGGGAGAAAATATTGAACAATAAAATTTAAAAGATTTTAAAAAGGGAGAAAATAGATACTAATATTATTTACTGTAACATCTGTTTTTCCCAGTAGATATAAACTTTTAGCATTGTATTTGGCATATAGTAGACACTCAACATAAAATATTGAAAGAATGGTTGAGAAGGACTGTGTCAGCATTCTTTTTTTTTTTTTTTTTTTTAATGATTTTATTTATTATTTTTAGAGAGAGGGGAAGGAAGAGAGGCAAAGAGGGAGAGGGACATGTGTGGTTGCCTTTCACCTGCCTCCAGCTACAGACCTGGCTGGAGACCTGGCTTGCAACCTGGTTTTGTTGCCCTGGCTAGGGAATCGAACCAGTGACCTTTGGGTTTGCAGGCCAGAGCCTAATCCACTATCCACCAGCCAGGGCTCGTATCAGCATTCTTTACCATTGTATTTGCTATATCCAATTAGAGAGTTGAATGAATGAGGGATTTTAGCTTTTGGTGATTTTGGGCAAGACTCCTAAACTTTCTGGGACTCAGTTTCCTCACAATGTAAAATGAAGACTTGAACTGTCATCTCTAGAAGCCAAAAACTTTTGTATTTGATTATACAAGGCTCAGGCTGTCAGACAGCAAGAGTAGCAGCCAATTCTGATATTATAATTCCTGGACACGTTTTACCCCTAACCGAACCAAATTTAGAATCAGGCAAACCTTTTAGGATGGACTATTTTACGAGACATCAGAACTGTTCAGTTGTGCAAGGATCACTCATGATTCAATCTACTGCTTTCTGCACGTCAGAGGTTTTATTTTACATTGCTCCAATACTTTCTGAATGACTAGTTTGTTTTTCAGTGGTAGCAGTGTCTGGTCTATTTTAGGATTGTTGGCCATTGTCAGCTGTTCTCTGGAGCTAGCTGGACAGTTTGTCACATCCATACTGTATCAGAGAATGACATGTTGAGATGACCAGTTTCATCTATTGTTATGATTGTTATTTTGTATTTCAACAGTCAAAGATGTATTTTATACAAAAACAAATTACCAAGAAAAAAGAGAAAATCAGCAAATGTTTATGTTCAGGATTTTGTTTACTTATTTGAGGCACAATCATAGATAAAATGGAGATATACTGAGCTGAGCTGGTTACATTAGGGAAGCTGTTTCTGTGTTCAACAATTTTTATGGTGGGTAAAGTCTTTTTTTTTTTTTTAATTTTATTGTTGTTGTATTACATCCATCCCCTTTTTGCTCCCCTCTGTCCCCCTCCCCACCCACCCATTCCCCCCAAAGTCAATTCCCCCTGTTGTCCATGTCCATGGTTCCTTTATACTAGGTTCTTGTCTAAGCTGCTCCCCTTTCTTGCCTCTGCCTCCCCTCCCCCTCCCCCCAAGTAAAGTAGTCTTTTTTATTTCTAAAATTTTCACTACTGCTCTTTCTAAAAATTTTTTCCAACTCTTTGCTTATTCTAAGTATTGCTTAGGAGCTATTTACAAAGCTTTGACCAATAGCCCTTAAAATCCTTTCTTAGTTTTAATAATATATAATCTTCTTTTTCTCTTTTAAAAACTACTTAGTTTTCTTGATAAAAATTATTTTAAGTATCATGTGAATAGTTTCTCATGTAAAGAAAATGAGAATTCATCCAAACCTGGGTAAGTTAATTCAGCTTATAGCAGCAATCAGCTGAAAATGTCATTGGTGCAAGGTTATCAGTTGTGGAAATATCAGGAAGTTGAGTTAACAAAGCAACATGAAGTTTCCTCCATATTCTCCCTAGTTTGCCCAGGAGAGGTTCAAATGGGGAATAGGACCCAGCAATAAAATAATAAACTTGTAAAAAATAAAAACCAAATACACAATATCATGAAACAACAGTTTCTCTAAACCTAAATTAAAAAATCTGTGTTTAAAGCACACAACTACAAATGCATATGAGAAACTAGCAATGATTGAAATTTACAGGAGGAACACCTATTTTATGAGAGAATCTTGCCATCAACATCAGTTTGCCCCTCCAATTAGTACCTAATTCTGTAATGTGTTTAGCTTTTTCCCTTCACAAAAGCTTATTGACTTTTTCTGGGGTGGGGGTGGGGGGTGCAATCATTACATTGTCTTAGAAAAGAAGAATATCAGGTATTGAGCTAGCATAAACATTCGTACAACTGGACACCTTGCTATTCTAGTCCTCACTTTCCGGTTATTGGGTTTTGACTGAAATTGTTAGAAACTGAATATAAAGAAAGGTGAGGCACTGACAGCTACTGCAGGAGCAATTCCTTCCGATCTCATCACTGGCAAATTGAGGGGGAAAATAAAAATGAAAGACTCCATTTTTACTTTTTCTAATAAGGATATGAATGGTGAATTTAATTTCATCCTTTGGAGGAGGGACAGTTGGCTTTACAGGAGTTGGAGAGTGAGGTAGAAAGACATTCTTCAGTTTACTGAGAGGACCACAGAGCTGTAGGCTTCAATGGGAAAATTACAGAATGAGGAATTAATAAGAGATAGTGTGTTCTTTTTTAAAAAAAAATTTTTTTTAAGATTTTATTATTTTTAGAGAGAGGGAAAGGGAGACATGCAGAGAGGGAGAGAGACATCAATGTATGGTTGCCTTTCAACCTGTCTCCAGCTATGGACCTGGCTGGAGACCTGGCTTGCAACCTGGATAGTGTGTTCTTTAATACATGAAGACCAGGTGGCCAGTCAGCAATTTAGGTACATATTCATAATTATTTATTTGCTCTGTGACTTTGGGACATAATTCCAGTTCATATTTTAGCTCTAGATATCTCTACTTTATGATGGACTATTTTAAAAGATGTCAGAATTGCCCAATTGTACAGGGATCACTTACATGAAATCCAGTTATAATCTATCTTTCCGTATTGCCATTCCTCTCCCTGGTCACTCCTGTATTTTAGTCTCACTGTTCTACTTGAGAGTCTATAAACATGTCATGCTGTTTCATCCATGTTTTTTTTTTTTTTTTTTTAAGATTTTATTTATTATATTTTAGAGAGGGGAAGGGAAAGAGAGGCAGAAAGGGAGGGAGACATCAATGTATGGTTGCCTTTCATCTGCCTCCAGCTACAGACCTGGCTGGAGACCTGGCTAGCAACCTGGTTATGTGTCCTGACTGGGGAATTGAACCAGCGACCTTTGGGTTTGCAGGCTGGTGCCTATCCACTGTGCCACCAGCCAGGGCCTGGTTTCATCCTTTAATGTGTTGCACATATGGTTTGCCATCCCACTATCTTTACTTTCCCATCTAAATCATGCTTAAAGGCTTGTTGAAATGTCATTCCTTTATGAAGTCTTTTAGATATCTTTAGGCAGAAATAACTGCATTTAGTCTCAATCTGTAATTCCACTGCAACTTTAAAATTCTTTTTATAGAATACTCATATGTGGCAAGATATTTGTGCCTGTTTTTTCCATTTGACTTTGGACTCTTCCAGAACATGCTACTATGTTAATCAACTTCACTCATAAATCACTGAATACAAAATAGGTAACTAACTTCCTTATCTTCTGTTTCCTTTCTGCCTGTATGTGGTAGGGTGGGATTTTTCTTCCCTTAATTGGTGGAAAGGTTTTTGTTAATTATGGTGAATAAACACCAACTTTGCATCCAAGTGAAGATATAAAAGATAGTCAATACTAGCAAGATAAAGATGTCTTATTCAACTCTAAAAGGTGTAAAAGATCTACTTTTTCAACTCCAATGAACTTTAGGGTTCTTCTACCCAACAAAGGCAGAGCCTTGATTGGCATTCATGGTTTCAAGAAAATGGAAGGGATCCAGAGAAAGCAGGAATTCCTAGAATTTCTTCTGGTGAGATTTCCACGTGGAAGGAAAGATGACTCAGAAGAAAAGATCAAATAGATCCTTTATACCATCTTCAGGACTTTGTGGGTTCACAGTGCATTTACACAATGGAATATTAGCTATAAAAAAGAAGAGAATCTTACCTTTTGTGACAGCATGGATGGACCTGGAGAGCATTATGCTAAGTGAAATAAACCAGTCAGAGGAAGCCAAATACCATATGATTTCAATTATATGTGGACTCTAATGAAAAAACTGAACTAATAATAAAATAGAAGCAGACCTGTATATACAGAGAACAGACTGACTAATGGCAGAGGTTAGGAGGCCTGGGGATCTGGGTGAAAAAGGTAAAGTGATCGGCAAAGAAAAAAATCATCGACACAGACAACAGTATGATGATGACTAAAGCGAAAGGGGGGTGAGGGGAGGTAAAGAAGGTAAAGGGGGAATAAGTGGCATTGGAAGGAGACTTGATTTGGGGTAGTGAACACACAATATGATATATAGATGATGTGTTATAGAATTGTATACCTTAAACCTAAAGAATTTTATTAACCAATGTTACCCCAATAAAGTCAATAAAAAATAAAATGAGGGGTTTGGGGGGCAGGGAAGAGCAAGGGGGAAAATTGAAACAATTGTAATACAACAACAATAAATTAATTAAAAATTATGGTAATGGGGATCCTTACTTTATTCCTAGGTTTCACCATTAAATAAATATTGGCTGTTGGTTTTTTAAAAATGATATTGTTTTAATGGACTATGCTTTAGATGAGGGTTGGGAATTTCTCCTTTTGCTATTCTTTCTTCTTTTTCCTACTCCCACTGTGCCCAAGTCTTCTTTATCTTTTCCACACCCCTTCCTACCCTTAGAGTCTCAACTTCATGTCCAAGGCTCAACCCTGACTTGGTGGATGGTGATTGTTACTGTGCTATAAGAAATAAATGTAGGTCCAACTGGAATTATATGGTGTCTCTTCACCTTCCCTGTTTCTGTGGTATCAGGAGGAAGAGTTGAGTTTTCCATCTGTCCAGTGAAAAAGGGCCTTTGGAGTCAGAATAAAATGCTATTTCTTACACACTTATGTGTGCAGACTTTGATTCATAACTAGCCATCTTTGTAAACATCTATTTCTTTTTTTGAATTTTGAAGCAAACAGATGCTTATTACGTACATGTTAAGAATATAGAAAAACATAAAAAACCTATAAACAATCAGATCATTATTTTATCCAGTTTTTGAGGTAGAAAAGTAAATAAATGTGTGTTTTCTTCATCCATGCCTTAGTTCAGAATACCTGTTTCTTGTCCTATAATCCAGAAAGTTAAAAATTATAGTTAATTATATAAATTATTGAATACATTTATTTATTTTTATAATTGAATAATTCCAAAATATTAACTGAGTACCCTGAGTGTGGAACACTTTAGTGGATATTTTGGAAAATGTGTGTGTATGTGTGTGTGTGTGTGTGTGTGTGTGTGTAAAGTGGGCTTGGTTCTTACCCTTCAGGAATCAGTTTACCACAGGTCAGATAATAGAAGTGAAAAAGCTGAAAATATTTTGAAAAGAAATATGTAACTACATACAGTTTCAGCCTAAACAGATTGAATTATTTTTTAGGAGTAGGTTAAGATTTGGGGTAAAAGAAATTATCTTTTTTCAGGCACTCCAGTGACATTTAATACTTTGCTTGTTATACCCTTGAAGTTTCTGCATTGAGTCACACACTCAGAAATCTACTCAATTCAAATACTACATGGTTTTATTAAGAATATAGAAAACCTCTTTTTCCCTAGGCCAGCTGTAGGAATCACCCCTTATCTTCTTGCCCCAATCTGCCCTTTAAGCAGCACTGTTTGAGCCCAGGCATGAAGAATGATTGTGAAAACAAGCTCTTCTGTGGTACTGATAGGAAGTGAGTAAATACACAGTGGTCTTTCATCTTAAAAAAGTAAATAACACTTCCTCATTCCTTCACCTTGGTTTAGGCTTGATTGAGCATGAAAGGGGAATTGTCTTCTTTTTATCCAGAGTGACACTTAGGAACCTCTAAATAGAAGCCCCTCTGTCTGCTTCTTAGCCCAGATAAGGGACATTGTCCTATCCTTTGGTTGTACCACACAGACCGTGGACTGGCAGGGGGGAGATGCAGATCCTATTTTCTCATGCCCCTTGGCTTGCTGTGTTACCGGTGTGAATCACTTACACCTCTCTTTTTCAAGGAAGGGAAGACAGCTCCTGAGACTTTCACCACTGTCTCCAATGTCACAACTAGTCTCTTGTTTACTTGGTTGATAACAGGAAGGAGCTGTGTCACTTGTCAAGGGAATCAGACATTCAGTGACTCATTTTTTCTGACATGATTGACTCTCCTTGTATAAATCCACCAGAGGCTCAGAAGCAGATGGTGTGATTTTTCACTTTATGCAGTTAAAAAAAATAAAATGAACTTCCTCCCACAACAACTCACCTCAAAACCTATAAAACATTCCCAAAACATATGGGTAAGGTTGTTTCATTTGGGGGAAGTTTTAAGACTTAGATGTTTGGTCCTCCTGGGAATCTAATATACATATTTTTGGATTTGAAACAAGAGAATTTTAGAAACATTTGGAAACATAAAACTTGAGAATTAGAAAAAAATTTGGAAGTAATTAAGCTGGCTGCTGATTGGAATCAACCAAAGAGCTTTAACAAAAATATGGATTCCCATATCCCATATAAAATATGGTAGGCAAGGGACCCAGGCAGATGCCCACTTTAAGGAAACTGGTAAGGAAAGTTTGTTGATCCAGTTAGGTTCTGGAACCATGGATCAAGTCCATTAAGTTGGACACAATATTCCTTTTCAACATGTTTCAATATTTCCAGATTTGGGTAGAATACTAATTATAGAGAGAGTAAGTTCTATTTTGGAATAGAAATAAGCTATTATCATCTCCTGTGATTAGGAACTAAAACACTTCTACCTCAATTGCTACTACCATTGGTGTTAATATTTATTGAGTTCTGAGTACCAGATAGTCTTTCATAGAGTGACTGACCAACTGGCCCTGTTTGCCTGGTACTGTCCTCATTTTATCACTTGAAGTCCTATATCGAGCATTTGATCACCCAGATATTTTTAATGCATTATCCCTTTTCATTTTAAAAACAGGGCTCTGAGATAGATCTTGTTGTTGATCTCACTGACCATGGAAACTAAGGTACAAATACAATAAGCAGTTTGTTTAAGGTTACTCAGCATGTAAGCTGAGAGCTGGAATTAGAACCTGGAGAGTCCAACTAAAGAGCCCTTTTTCCTCACCTTTCAACAATTCTTTTATTTTTATTTCTTGACAGGTTCCCCATCATTTGTGCACTTGGTCCTTTCAAACAGTCCTACTTAGTGCTCTGTGATTGTTTAATACCAGCCTTTCTGCGTCACAAAATCTAAGCCTTGCCCTAGTGCTATGGGAGTTAATAATTCCCCTTAGTTTTTTAAGCAATTGGTTATGAGTGTCATATGCAGTGTCCTCAAAGGAAGAGACACACTCTAGCAGAGTGAAGCTGAGTGGAGGGGTTGAGGGCATGCATAGGAGGAGGCAGGAGGTGGTGTCTGGCTGCCAACGGTAGACTTTTGGCTCAGGGAGCATTTATGATGAGACTGTGTGTGTCGCCAGGTTGTTTTATTTTACTTTACTCCTACTCATAGTAGTATTCTTCAGCTCCCACTGATAGTGCTCTCAGTGTTGTCCTCTGTTGTATGGCTATTATGGTTTTAAAATATACCCCCAAATTTACCAGCCAGGGTGCATAACCAGGTTGTGAGCCAGGTCTCCAGCCAGGTCCATAGCTGGAGGCAGGTGAAAGGCAACACTGACGTTTCTCTCCCTCTCTGCCTCTCTCCCTTCCTCTCTCTTTGGAAATAATAAAATCTTTAAAATAAAAAATAAAATTTAAAGTATACCCCCAAATTTAAACACTGACTGAATACTTTATGGTTAAGGAATTATTGCTATTTTTTGAGTGTGATAGTGATATTGTAAGAAATACAGGTGTCTCTTAGATACATACCCAAATACTTATGGATGACATAATTTGCCGCATGGATTGGCTTTAAAATAATACTGTGGAGGAATGGGCAAAATGGGAAAATATGTAGATAAAACAAGATTGGCCATCTACTGATGATTATTAAAGCAGATGATGGTAACACGGTGGTTCATTTTTCTATTCCCTATACTTTAAAATATATATGTATATATTTCCAAAATAAAATGTCCTTAAGGTAGTATCAAGGAGTCCCACTATATTTCAGGATGACCATATTGTGTAATATCATTCAAAGCTTCTCTTTTATTTACTTATTTAAAAATTTTATTTTGTTTTATTGTTGTTCAATTAGTTGTTCCAATTTTTCTTCCATCGTTCTCCCCTGCCCTGCCCATTCCCCTGCTCCCACAGTCCTCTTGGTTTGATGTTCCATTTAAAATGCCTTCTTAACTTAATTTGCCCTGACTCATACTACAGAGGCTTTTGAAGGTACTACAGTAAATATGATTTTATTTAAAAATGTCTTTATCACATGGATATTTGTTGTGTGTGCAGACAGGGCAAAGCCCTAGGGTAGGGGTGGTGGGACAGACTCACGGCTACGTCATTGGCCTCTGGGGTAGGACTGAGTCCAAACAGGAGAGAGCAGGAATGAGCCAGATGGGGACGGAGTAGGGTCTAAAAAAGGAGAAGGGACTTGGCTTAGAGCATGATTTGATTCAGCACTGTCTGCTTCAGGACTGCCATTAACAGTTTCTCATCCCTGCCTCTGGCTCATCTCATCTTGCTCAGTAATTTCCCCTTTTCCTAATTCCTTAAAAAATTCCTTTGCTTTCAAACACCTTATTAAAGCTACTCTCTTCTGTCTGTTAGAGTTAAGATTCTGTCAGCATTTTCTATTATACACCTCTCTCAGCTGACACTCTGTTCTTAATTGGCACTGGTGTAGCGGGGGAAAAAAGACAAAAAGCTTACTTAATGCTGGTACCAGGCTAGGCTTTCAATCTTAACTCTGCATTTCTTGGATTAGTGAGTTTTAGTTTGTCCTTTAATTTACTTGAACATCTTTTTTTCCCAGATGACTTCTTTGTTATTTGCAGTGCTGTGTCTTCTGACAACCAAAGGGAAGTAAGTTCCTTTGCCAGGAGTACTAAGTTCTTTGCTTTAATTTAACCCCAACTTCAAAAGTTTTTCACATAGGCTAACTCTTGTAGGAGAATAGTAACTCTGTGGACTGTATCAAATGGAAGCATCCTCAGAAGTTATTTTTTTTACTCTCCTCATTTTATGGATTTATTTATTTACTTATTTAATTTATTTTAAAGATTTTATTCATTATTTTCAGAGAGAAGGGCAAGGAGAGAGACAGAGAGGGAGAGAAACATCAGTGTATGGTTGCCTTTCACCTGCCTCCAGGTAGAGACCTGACTGGAGACCTGGCTTGCAACCTGGTTATGTGCCCTGGCTGGGGAATCAAACCAGCTACCTTTGGGTTCACAGGCTGGCTTTATGGATTTAAAAATAACTGAAGATATTTGAGCAACTTATCCAAGTCAGAAATCTATTTAGTACAGTATAGTCTACTAACTTTCATTTTAAAATTGATTCAATCATTATTTAACCAATTTTTAAGTAAGAATTTTCATTAGAGTTAATGTAGGGAATCTAAACATATATAAATATCTTAAATATTTATTTTACCTAAAAATGTATCAAATATGGACTTCTGGTCAAAATAAAGGCATAGGTAGACATGCAACCATATCTCCAGATACAACCAGATCTCAAAACTAATAACAACTAGAACCATGAGAAAATTGAGCTGTATGGAAGCCCAACAACCAAGAATTTAAAGGAGACACATTCCCCCAGACAGGTAGGAGGAGAAGGGTTGTGGAGATGGGAAGAGAGGTAGTGTGGTGTGGAAACTCGATGATGGTAGGAGTGGTGGAGGAATGGATGGGAGGGGTACCTTAGGAGTGAGCAGTCCCAGCTTCAGTCCAGACTGCACAGCCCAGTGTTCAAGTACCAGGAAGACAGACCCCTGTTACTTCTGGCTGTAAAAACCAATGGGGGTTGGAGTGGTAGGAGAAACTCCCAGATTTTCATGACTTAAAAGGTCAGCATGGTCTTTGAATGAATGCAGACCCACCTACTATGGGATTCACCACTGGGGCTGCAGCTGGAAGGGCATTAGTCATACAAGGGAAGGGGGTGAAGTGACTGGAAACAGAGCGAGTGCTGAGCAAACCACCAGAAGCCAGGTTGTGACATTGTCCCCTCTGAGCCCTTGCCATATAGCCACAAAATGTTGAAGGGGTTGCTCTGCCATCAGACACAATTTACAGGTGTTTTTTCTACATAGGCCATGATACAAAGACAGAGAGTAAAAGCAGCTCTACCTAATACACAGAGACAAACACAGGGAGGCTGCTAAATTGAGGAAACAAAGAAATATGGTCCAAATGAAGGAACAGAACAAAATCCCAGAAAAAGAACTAAGTGAAATGGAGATAGCCAACCTACCAGATGCAGAGTTCAAAACAGTGGTTATCGGGATGCACAGAGAACTCCTTGCAAAAATATAAAGGAAAAAATGAAGTTTATACTAAGTAAAATAAAGAATAACCCACAGGAAACCAACAGAGGAGGGAAGGAAGCCAGACTTCAAACCAATAATTTGGTATATAAGGAAGATATAAATATTCAACCAGAACAAAAAGAAGAAATAAGAATTCAAAAAAATAAGGATAAGCTTAGGACATCTAACGTGCTAATACCTGAATCATAGGGATGCCAGAAGGAGAAGAAGAAGAGCAAGGAATTGAAAACTTACTTGAAAAAATAATGAAAGAAAACATCACTAATTTAGCAAAGGAAATAGACATACGAGTCCAGGAGGCACAGAGAGACCCAAACAAGTTGGACCCAAAGAGAAATACACCAAATACATAAAATACCAAAGTCTAAAGGTAAAGAGAGAATCTTAAAGGTAGTAAGAGAGAAGCAGAGAGTTACCTACAAAGGAGTTCTCTTAAGATTATCAGAGGATTTCTCAAAATAAAATTTGCAGGCAAGAAGGCACTGACAAGAAGTCTTCAAAGTGGTAAAAAGCAGGGACCTGCAGTTTAAATTACTCTATCCAGCAAAGCTATGACTTAGAATGGAAAGGCAGATAAAGTGCTTTCCAGACAAGGTAAAGCTAAAGGAGTTCATCATCATCAAGTCATTATTACATGAAATGTTAAAGGGACTTATTTAAGAAAAAGAAGAAGATCGAAACCATGAGCATTAAAAAGGCAACTTTCAGAAAAATTCAGAACTATCAACAACTAAAACAAACACCCCCCCCCCCACACACACACCCAACAAACTAAGCAAACAGCTGGAACAGGAATAGAATCATAGATATGGAGATCATTTGAAGGGTTATCAGCTGTGAGGAAGAAAGCAGAGAATGAGGAAATTGTGTGGGGATTAAGAAGCATAGTAGGTAGGAACAAAATAGGGGGATGTTCAGAATAGTATAGGAAGTATGGAAGCCAAAGAACTTATATTCATAGGTTATGAATATAAGTGGGCCATGGGCAAGGATTGAAAATAGAGGCAAGGATTGATTGCTGGAGGGAGGGGGTACCAGGTGAAGGGGAGCAAAGAAGGAAAAATTGGGACAACTGTCATAGCAAAATCAATAAAATATACTTAAAATATGTCAAATATATGTCACTTGCTAGCTATTGAAATTTTATGACATCCCTAATGTATCATCTTTGATGTTCCTCTCTTTAAAGGACTTGTAGTGGAGGGAAACTTAAAGACATTTGTTTATTAATCTGACGGCAAAGTTCTAAATTTTTAAGCCTCTCCAACACTTAATTAGTTTTGTATTTCACAGCTAATCTGATAGCAATATTTTTAGCATCTCACCTTTGTTGAGTCTTTTCAAAGAATTCAAGCTGTTTCTATAGAAACAGTAAATCCCTGTCTTTACATGCTCACATTCCATCAATTTTCTCAATATTTAATTAAATTATAGAGTTACAAGTACCCCGGCAATGACAGGTTTAGGAACCAATATTATTGACTCTTGATAAGCATAGCAACTAATAAAAGAGAAATATAAAGGCATACCAAGGAATTACCTACTTGCCAAGAGAGTGGCATTAGGGGGTTTGCAAAGGTAATGAAGTGTTAACCATCTGGCCAGATGGTTAAGTGGGGGTCATTTAACAGATGACTTTTAAAATAGTCTTTTTCCTAATGATGTTCCCTGGGCTTGTGGCCTAATCCAGGAGGCCTGGTTGGTTCCAGCTTCCCTGCCTCTTGGGATCCTTGTGATGTCCCTTGCCCTGGTCCTAGGACCCACATCAGGAGTGTAACTTGGCTGGAATGCTAAGAGATTAGCTCACATTTCTTGCTCTATGAAATATCTCTCTCTTTCTCTCCCTCTCTCAAGCACCTGTGCACTTCTATTTCTCCATTTTTGGGGGTCATATTCTCTCAGTGTCTATCTTTTTTTTTATAGGAGGGGCCTCATTCACATTAATGTAGTTCATTGGCCAGAAGTCCTCTAGAAGACCTTCCTATTTAAGTAATTGGCTCAGGAAGGAAGAGCTATTATTCTTCCACTGAAGTGTTGCATGGGATCTTTGTTTATGTTCAAGAAGGCAGACATAGGTCTCCTAAATCAGAAGTCATCTTTGCTTATATATCCATCCAATATTGGAGGTGTCTTTGTTCCTACATGCTTCTCACCTCCACACATTCCTCCTGAGTTACCTTGGAAGCCCTCCAAGTTATCATTGCTCTCTGTCTCCCTGGAAGCCAAGTTTTAATTCCAGTTTCTATTATCCTATCACTCTGTTTCTTGACATTTTTCCTTTGATATAGATCTGTCAGGCCCCTTTGTTAAAATGTAAAACTATTACATTCCCTTTACTCACCCTGGCACTAATGTCCTGACTTCAGATAAATGTCCTGAAGCTCTTTTGGCTGGCCATTATGGAACACCACATTTTTAAGTTACCTTCTATCTACTCTCCTCTTTTACTTTAAGATGTAAAATGAGGGCAAAGAATCATAGGCCTTAACTAATGGTTTGCAATTTCCTGCTGTCTCTATACCTTTTTTATGACATTAATTCATGGCCACTTCTCTGACCCGTGGGATCCCTTTTGGGTAGAATAACTAGGAGTTAAAACAAACTTTAAAAAAATGCCAATTTGATTCATTAGTCTTGTCAGAGTTCTTGTCATTGTCTCTTTGGGGACAGCATACACTATTGTAATAATTTTTACAGCTGCCTTCTGTGTTAAAACATATATTTTAATTACTTATCTCCTCACTTGAAGGTTAGGGTTTTGATTTAATTTACTTTGTTTAGAAAAGAAGTGTTGTCCACTTAATGTACTTCAAGTCAAAGTCTTCCCATGTACTGATTTCTCTTTTTTTTTTCCCCCCCAATTCCCTCCAAACAGATAGATCATTATGGTACAAGTACTAAGAAAAATATCCAGTTTATGATTTATATTCTCAGTTTTATCATTTGACATTCCAGTTGTTATGGTTAGTATATGTCAGGTAGCTTGTTTGGATTGCAAGTGATAGAAGCTGATTCTAACACTATAGGAAGTTATTGGAGATGCCTAATGGCACAGAAAATCAAGAGGAAGGCTTCAGAAAGTGGATGATGTGTTAAATCAGCTATTGCCATAGTAATGTTGTCCAATGAACCACTCTAAAGCTCAGGCAGTTGAAAAAACAAGTGTGTATTTTCATACACAGGAGTCTGCAGGTTGGTTGCAGTTTGGTGGGTTCTGGATTAGCTTGACTGGTATATCAGGCTGAATAATAACCTTCTAAAGATATCCATGTCCTAATCCCTATAACCTGTGATTGTTACCTTTTGGGGCAAAAGAGGCCTTGCAGGTGTGATTGACTTAAGATTTTAGGTTACCCTAGTGGGCCCCAAAAGCAATCCTAGGTGTCCTTATAAAAGGGAGGCAGGGAGACATTTGACATAGAAGGCAGAAGGTGATATGTGATGGCAATAGAAAAAGATGTGGGGATGCTGTGCACTGGCTTTGAAGACAGAGGAAGGGACCCTGAACCAAGGAATGCAGATCTAGAAGCTGGAAATGGCAAGGGAACAGAGTGTCTAATAAGAGCACGGCCCTCCCGACCCCTTGATTCCAGCCCAGCGAAATTGCTGTTGGGCACCCAAACTTGTCAGAGAATACATTTTTATCTTAAGCTATCAACTTTGTGGTAATGTGCTACTGCAGAGCCAGGAAACAAGTATGCCTTGGGTTTGCCAAAAAATCTGTTTAGTTTTTTCTGTAAAATAAAAGAAACATTTTTCATTTTCACCAATGAACTTACTGATTTGGATATTTTGAGCATATCAGCTGTCTCCCTCATGGCATAACATTGATTATTCTCAATTAACATCCCAAATTGATTGCTATCAACTTCAACTGGTCTACCCAACCGTGATGCATCATTCAGTGAGAAACCTTGAGCACAAAACTTCACAAACTACTTTTGAGACCTTTGATTAGTCACAGAACCTTCTCCATACACTGCATACATTTTTTTTTTTTGCATTTAAGTTGCATTTTTACCTTTTTTGAAATAATAAAGCATATGTCAAAAACACTGAATATTTTCTTTTATCTTCGAAATTAAAATGGCTATACAAAAATTCATTGAGTTTTAGAAGGTTTTTTAAATGCATGCTGATATGACAGCTTTCACAATATAGTTGACAAAATTGTTTTGATTGTAATTAAAGACAACTAAGCACAACTAGAGCCATTTTACGGGAAAAAAAAAGTGAACTTTTTGGCCAACCCAATACTGGCAGATAGCGCTGCTTTGACTTGCAGATTGGCCAGGCTCAGTCCCAGGGTCTGAGCTAGGTTCTGATGTGCTGCATGCCTGTCCTTCCTTAGGCTCAGGGAAAGGGAAGAGGCCTCCTTGGGCATGCTCTTCTGATGGCAAGTGTCTGTTGCATAACTATCAAACCAAACCATACAAGCACCTCTGTGCATCATGTAGGCTAATGTTCCTTTGACCAAAGCATGACACATGGCCAAAACCAACATTAGTGGGTTTGGGTGGTTTACTCTGCCTACAGTGGAATGCAGGGGTGGGTGGAGTAACATTTGCTGAACTATAATCCAGTGCATAAGAGTCAAGGAGTAAGTGAATCTGTTGGCTGAACCACAGTCAAGGTGATTGACACATGAGAGGAAAATCCTGGTAGTAGTTACTAGACGTTGTGTGCTGCTGCTGGTCACTAGGTGCAGGGTGCTGTCTTTATCATTTAATGAACCCTAAACTGCCTCCTGCTTTTATTTTTGTTTTGAAGTCACTTGAGCTAGAGTTCATGTCTGAGGTACAAATATTTGATTGGCCAAGTCTAGCTTATGAGTTTAGGGAGAGAAATGATCTAGCTTTTTTCAGCTTCCATAGTGGGAGGAGGCTTTTGCCTACTGACAAGTTTCAGGGAATGGTAGGACTCCCTCAATTTAGGAAGGGGATTTAGATACTAGGGAGAAAAAACATCTTCCAAGAAGCATTGTGATATAGTAGAAAGAGAAAAAGTTTGGGGCCAGTTACTTAAATGTTCTGAAGTTTAGTTTCCCCATCTCTAACAAAAGGATAAAAATAACCATAGTGTTTTTTATGCACAATAGAATTTGAGTACTTGACACATTTGGTGCTTAATAAATGGCAGCCATTTCTTAGAGGAGGCAACCCATCTTTTTTTTTTTTTTAATTCATTTTAAATTATTGCTCAGAGAGAAACAGTCTTCTATAGCTCTACATGTATTTGACAACATATATATCCAGATCCTCTTACCTATCTCCATTCTCTGTCTCTTACTTATTTCTCCAGGAGTGGTTTATTTTTTGCCTAGGGGGCAAAACTTAGACACTTACCGTCTGCATCTTTTCTCAGTGAGGTGTAGGTACTGAATGTTGCTCTTTTCTTACGGTCTGCTCTTCTTCACTCTCTTGGCCTGGGCTGTACATTTGTGTTTTCCTTCCCTACCTGTGTCCCTGCAGTAAGACTCTACATTGTAAAGGGCACAGGGACTTATTCTGCAGGGAAAATGTTAGGAAAGCTATATGGGGGCAGGTCTAGGCAGTCTTGAGTCTGATGTTACCAGCAATTAAGCTGATATTGTGATACCTTGTTGACCACTCTCTCTATTTCTCAATTGATTCCAAATTCATAGTGTAAAGGTGTGTAACTGGCAATGTCAACAATCATCAACATTATTTTTAAAGTGAGTCAAAGCTTAAAACTTAATGTAGAGATTTGTTATCCAAAACTGTCAGCTGTAGTTTTATCTTACTGGACTAGCTTCATGTGTCCTATAAAATGGTTTATTTTTGCATACATAAATGGCTGAAATCCAATGTTAAAATAACTGGAGAAGGCAAATGACAAATAGTTGAGTGGTAACCACGGCAAAAAGCAACCAAAAGTTT
Organism: Noctilio leporinus; assembly: GCA_004026585.1. NCBI lineage: Eukaryota > Metazoa > Chordata > Mammalia > Chiroptera > Noctilionidae > Noctilio > Noctilio leporinus. The sequence goes on from PVIW01001718.1 coordinate 243,705, forward strand.
TTGGAGTTATCTGAGTTGTCTTATATAAGCAGTTTAAGGAAGTAACATACAGTTGGGATCCAGGACAGATTTATTGTGAATTTGTTCAAGAGTCTTTACTTTTGGTTCATATGGGTGGCATGTTTTCTGGTAAATGCATTAGATCCTGACCTGATCACATCATAGTTCTTGCTACCTGGAGATAAGGATAGTCACAGAAAGTAGTCCATGGTAGCATGTCATCATTGTCTTTTCAAAGCGATAACTGTTATTTCTTTTCTTTATTTTCCCAGTCCTGACCTGGCTCATACCACTTTTCAGGCCTGACCATCATGGATAAGCTCTACTTTTCTATCTTTTTGGACAGCATGAAAAGTGTTTAAAAGCTTTTTTGTTGGACCACTCCCTTTGTAACTCAAACAATTTATACTTAAAATAATTGCTCTATTGTTTATAATCATGTACACCTTTTTAACTGAAACTTTCCCAATGTGAATCCTATACATCAAAGCAAAGATGTGACCCTAGAATAAAGACAAAATGAAAGCAACCTTGATAGAAAGGACAAACATATATAGATTTAAATATGCCACAGATGATGATTTTTTGCCTCCTCAGCATCCATTTTCCAGTCTTTTGATATCAACATCCTAATCTTCCTTGGGTAGAACCATCCCTCATTGTATGTGGTTTGGGTGGGGCTGACTCTAGGTACTAGATATTGAGAATTGCTACATGTTCCACGTTGATCCAGTAAGAAAAAATTCCATGAGTTTTGATAGTCCAACTGGAAGTTCTATGTGTGACTCTAATGGGAGGAACTGCCTGAGAATGGACCCATAGAGATTCTTTTAGCCCCAGTTTAGTCACTAAGCATGTCTCCATCTTTGCCTATGAAATGAAACTGAGTTTCATAAATATTATTTATTTTATTGGGGATTTAAAGATGACATGCCATGCAGGTAGTTCTAGCATAGTCCTGTACTGGGTAGCTGACCTGTGCTCTCACTCTAGGGCTCTGTTCACAAGACTTTTTCTCTGGAATTAGAAGCCTTTTATGCTATTGGATTGACATTCTCCACAACCTTTGGAAATCACATGGAAAAATGGTATTGATTGTGGGCCATTAATGAATGTTTCTCCTATGGCAGGGAAAAATAACCCATTTCATATTAGATGGGAGAGTGGGGCATTGGAAAACTGACCCACACCATTTTTATACATTAAACAAAGGATTGATACACTAGAGATTTTTGTTACCTATTATATTTTTTTAAAGAAATTTTTGAAGTGGGTTTAAGTCAGTTATTTGTTAGAGTCCCAGTGCCTTAATAGTGTGCCTGATACATAATGAGTACTCCATAAATATTTAATAAATGGTTGAATCTTGGGGGTAGTTCCTGCTTATATTATAAAGCCCTTCATTTTAATTCATTAACACTTCCAAAAGAAGCATTATTTCTAGAAGTCTATTCTTTTTGTTACTGTTAAAAAATGTTTTAAAGTGGTATTTTCTTATACAAGTTAACAACAAAAAAGTAGAAATTTATGTTTGATGACTATTGCATTATGTTTTAAAACTATAGCTTCCTTAAGGACATTATATTTTTTCTGTAAAATTCCATATTTTGCCTCTTATGAGTTTTCTCAAATTTGTTTGACTTACTTTTCATGTTCCTTTAAAAGATTAACTTCCTCCTTCCTAAATAAATCAATATTATTCATGTTGAAATTATATTTCCTTAAATGTTAATGTATTCTACCTCCTTCCATCTTATTTGCCATGCTAGTTCCTTCATTGCGTACAGAATCTGAAATAGATTTAGATATAATTGGGTGACAGATTATTAAATAACTAGCCCCTTAACTTAGTCCTGTCAGATTCCCAGAGGCTCACCGTTTCCTTTTCTGCCCAACACTGCAGAGCATTTCTCCCTGCTGAAATGAGCTGAGCAGAAATGTGTTCAGGATCTGAATTTGTTTGGTGGTGAAACTTTCTTATTTAAACCCCTTCTTTGAAGTTCTTTTTAAGCCACCAAACTGGATTTATAATTGGGTTCCTATTTTCAGCTATTTATTTTTTCACTTTCTTGTCCTCCTTTACACATACTGACTTTGACTCTATTTCATTGTTCCTTTCTTCCTTCTTTTCCTCTTTCTGTTTCTCCCCTCCCTTTATTTTGCTTCTTATTAAATACTATTTAAATAAATGTTCTGAAACAATTAAAAAAATAGATTTCCAATTTCTTTCTCTTTTGCTTCCACTTATGGCACCCCGTACGTATATAATGTGAAAGTTGGACCTCTTGAAGGTGTCTCAGAGGCTACTTACACTGTCCTCATTTTTTTGGATTTTCTTTTCTTCTTCTTTTTCTGATTGGTTGTTTTTTGCTTCCTTATGTTTAAAATCACTGATTTGATTCTTGGCTTTATCCACACTGCAATTGTTTCCCTGTAAGTTGTTGTTTATTTCAATTAGTGTATCCTTCATTTCTGATTGGGTCTTTTTTTACGCTGCTGAGGTTCTCATTAAGTTCCTTGAGCATCCATATAACCAGTGTTTTTAACTCTGCATCTGATAGATTGCTTATTCCATTTTGTTTAGTTCTTTATCTGGAGTTTTGATATGTCCTTTCATTCAATATGTTTCTTTGTCTCCTCATTTTGGCAGCCTCCCTGTGCTCATTTCTATGTATTTGATAGAGCTAGTTATGACTTCCTGTCTTGGTAGTGTGGCCTAAAGTAGTAAGTGTCCTGTAGGGTCCAGTGGCATGGCCTTCCCATCACCCAAGCTGGGTACTTGAGGTGTGCCCTTTGTATGTGCTGAGTACACCCTCCTCTTGTAGTTGAGCCTTGATTGCTGTTGACAGGTCAATGGGAGGGATTTGCCCAGGCCAGTCAGCTGAAAGGATTAGCTGTGACCACTGACTAACCTCCACCCTCCATGGAGGATCAGCTGTGCAGGGTACAGTGGTGGAGCTCCAACATGGTCTGTAGCTGTCAACTGGATGCATAGGCTCTGGAGCTTCCCAGGTGGTGTCAGTCACCTGTCAGGGTGGTGTTTTGCCCAGCACCACCCTGCCTGGGCTATAAGTTAACTGAGATGGCTGCTACTTGTGCTGGGTTTATGAGAGGATACCAGCCATGTTTACCTACACTGCCATCTTGACCAGAAGTCCGGATACAGTTTAATTTGCTTAGCAATTTCCCCCAAAATTGGATATTTAGGTTTTCAGAAGTTTTCCCAATGATAAATAATAATGCCTGAATATTTTCATGATGGTATATTTGTCAGCATTACCTTATGATTGATTTTTATAAAGGAAATTAATTGTCATAACATATGAACATTTTAAATACCATTTATATAGTTAAATTGATTTTTCAAAATTGCATCAGTTTACACACCTGGCATCTGCAAACTTTTGAACTTGAGATGGGGCTAAAGGTTGCTATAAAAAATTATTGTTGGTTCTTAATTTCCTATACTTAAGGTTAATAGTACATTATAAAAAAGGCTAGGATTTTGCCAAAAATTGATGAATACTTTTTGAATGATTCATATATTATGAAACATTCACTAGCATTTCCATGAAGAATGTCTCCTGTTGTCATTTGGCAGTCACCTACTATTGGTGGTACACTAAAGAAATCTGGATATATCCAGTGGGGGTCAGATTCTTTGCCCTGGCCTGGACCTATTATATATGACTATAAAGTAGAAAATGCTCAGCTCTGGAAATAATGTGTTTCTGTAGAGAAAAAATATTAGAAATGATTCCTAACATTGTTGCCATGTTTGCAATTGGATTCCAAAATGTTTAAAGCTACATTTTATTACTTCATAAGTTTTCTTATCCTTTCAGTGAAAATAATATTCCGACGTAAATGGCCTTCAGATCTTTTGAGAGACATGTTTTCAGTTCAGGATATAAATAAACAAAACACTGTATTTCCAAACTGTTCTAAATCTTGACTTCTCTTTCCTTTTATCCTGAAAATCACTCATGTGTCATTTAGTTCCTATTGCTGCAGATGGTTAATTTTATTTGGTTTGGGTGTATATTTGTGTTTAATTTCAAAATTAGGTTTCACCTCCTTGAACATAGCAATTATTTCTTGTAAATCTTTGTATTCTTTAGTAGTGTTAAAAAGTACCTTGACTATAGTGGGTCCCTCATTCATTTATTTGTTCAATACAACCTTATCACATGTATTCTGTGCCATGCACTGTACTATTTCTAGAGATTCTTTGAGAAGCCCTCGTCTCAGCACTCCTCAAAATTCATATAATCCCCTTTATTTTTCCAGCTTTTGTTGCAATTGAGTTGTGGCCATGTGATTAGTTGTCACCCATGGACTCTGAACATTTAACTGGGCTAAAACAGTTAAGATCCTGATGTGGCAAACTTGGATGCCTACTATTGAGATGATGGCATCAGAAGATTAAGGGTCAACCCCTGAGTCACTGAATGGAGGAGAACTGGAGGTCCCCATCTTGAACACTATCCCTGTGTGAGTGAAAAATAACCTTTTATTGCTTTAAACCACTGTGATTTAGGGGTTTACTTGTTTCTGCAATGAAACCTATTCTATCTTGAGACACTGTCCTAAACCAGCTCATATTCTATGTGAAGTAACAATATGTATGATTAACATTTGAGTGTGTGGCTGGAAAATAGAGTGACCTATCGATTTTGAGCTTCTCAGTAGAATAAGAGGTCAAAATGATTGGTTTCTCTGGATTTTGGACTCTTTTTTTTTCTTTTACTTTTTAAATAACCTTTAGAAATATATATATATATATATATTGAAAACATATTTTAGAAATATAATTACTGACATTTAAAACTTGGTGCTGAAAAGACCATCTAATTTACATGCTAATATGAGAATATATTGTCTATGTACACGAATCATATAGTTTAGTAGTTTGCAACTTCCATCCAAATTGGTCTTCATTCTCAGCATCTTTTCTAACCTAAAGCTTGACTGATTTCACAACACACCCATGACCAATTGGTTGCTAGAGATTCCTTTCAACTAAATCATGGAAATATACATTTCCACTTATGAAGGCCCCCAAACTGGGGATTCTTAGGAAAAGGAATTAATGCTATAGTAAACTTTATTATTGAAATGTGAACATACCTAATCTCTACCTCAACGGACTCTTCAAGAGTTCAGGGGTTAGTTTAGGACCACATAGGAAGTCAACCAGAAGTTCAAAAAAATAGCTAGAATACTATTCTACAAAATTATTTAAATCCTAGGGATTTTTATTTTTCACCTCAACTTAGTAGACATAATAATTTCTACTCTGGGGACCAGCTAGCTGTAAGTGCAATTATTTCTGAAGGCTTCAACTTGTAAAACACATGTAGAAGGAAAACAGAGGGTATTGAAAGAAGTTAGACCTGTTCACAGCCTAAATAATCTACTATTTAAGATGGAAAACTCCAAAAAAGAATAAGTTGTAGTTCCAGTAGCTTAAAATATAAAGTTGAGTTGTATTAGTGGAGGGGGAGGATCTGACTCAAAAACCAAATTTATTTTTTTTACTATGGGTTTTGCACTGTTTCTAGGACAACTTTCACAAGAGTTCTGCAATACACCATTTCTGTGATATATTTCACAAAAATATCATTCCAGAGTAAAATAAGTATTAAAGAAGAAAAAACTGCTTAATCTTGCTACAATATATCTAAAATACTATCATTTAACATGTAATAATTATATAAGCTATTGGCATATTTTAAATTTTTTATAGTAATTCTTCAAAATCCAATATGTACTTTAAAAATGTATAAAAATATGTATGGGTATAAATGTATTTTTGCATGTATTTGGTAATATTGCAATTCATATTACTTAAAAGAGTAATTCTTTAAACATTTTGGAATAATGTAGACATTTTGGAATAATGAAAAGAAACCTTTGTATTAATATGATTTGAGAAGCTGACAGAAGGCAGTAATTAAATGGTGAGTTGTCTGAATGTGAAAGGGGAAAAGGTACACATTGGTGGTTACAGAATAGATGGGGGAATGTTGAGAAAAACCAAGGAAATAGAGAAATCATAGAACTTATATGCATGACTCATGGACATGAACTAAGAGGGACATTGCTGGAGGAAATGGGGTACTGGGTGGAGGAGGGCAAAGGGGGGAAAATTGGGACAACTGTAATAGCAAAATAAATAAAATATATATATTAAAAAAAACAAACAAAAAAACCTTGGTGGTAAGTTTTATTTATCAACTATAGTTGACATCCATGGATTCTTCCTTAAAGTTTGAGAAAAAACGCTTCTCAGGGGTATAATCTCCTTATTTGGAAAACGAGAGTCTGCCCATTTTTTCTGCTCTATCTCTGTTTTGTAAGCAGCTATGAAGAAGAAGCAGAGACCATAGGAATTTCACATCTTTATAAAAAGAGGTACTTTTATGTGATTTATTGGCTAGGCCCTCCCAAAACTGCTCTCAAAGCAGCAGATGGAGGTAGGCAGGAAGTACCATTGTCTTCTAAATCACATATAGATCATTCAGTCTGTCTTCAGAGAAGCCATGAAAATTTGTTGCAACACATTCATTACTATCAACAAAGACACCTTTTCTTTAGAAAGAGAATACTACAACACTGTCAAATTCTTACTCATTTTTCCATGTTGGGTCTTGCATCTAGGGCAGTCTTTTCATTTCCTTACCCAAAGAAAGTCATCCACCACCTTCCACACACTATCTCTACATTTTGGATGTACTTCCATTATTTTATCTATTACATAATATTTTATCATGTTTTAAAAATAGCTATTTCTGATGTATTGTACTATAAACTCCACAAAGAAAGGGCTTTTCTTCACTGTATCCCCAGGATCTAACCCAGTGACCAGCACCCTATAAGCTGTCTAATAAATAGTTCTTAAGTAACCATATGATGAACAAATGAATCCTTCACTGTTACTCAACATTCTTTGGTAAACTGGATCTGGAAATGGATGAGACAGTGCTAGTATTCCAATTAATTTGCTATTACCATAATCCCCTCTGCACCACCTTTTTCTTTTAACAGATGGGCCATTTCTAGGTGACCTGCCATGCTAGCTGAATTACCAAAATCATGTTTTAGCTCTGGTTTCTTAGGTTGCTTTATAAGGAAGTTAGGAGGTTTAATGCATTTGTGTTGCTACAGAGCTTGAGATCCACTCAGTAAAGTCACTTTATATTGGCTAAGTGCTAGTATCATGCTATTTATTTAGAAATGATGAATAGAATTCTTGAAATACTCTTGTTCATTGTGTTATTACTAAAAGAATGCTATAATAAATCCCATTTGTCTTGGGTATAGGATTTCTGGAAGATGAATGGAGAGAGGAAATTAGTGGATTTTGGGTGGGATTGTATAAGAACAATTTCAATAAAGGTCTCTTTTCTTCAAGTGACAAATGCAAGAAAAATGCCTTTAGCTGCACCTACATGAGCCTGGTAATTACAAGTCTAATAAATGGGCAAATCCCATATGTTGCCAGATGGAGAGTCTGAGAAACCTTGAATTTTGTTCCGAGGTGGTGCAGGAGTGCCGCTGAGAGTCACCTCTGTCTAGAGTCCCTAAAGTTAGGTATATCATTATGGTCACATCCATTCTCTGGGAGAGGATAGGCTTTTTTCTTATGTTGGGAGCAGTTTGACAGCATTGGTATTTATATTGGGTATGGATTTAAAAAGACAAACAAATATGCCTTCACTGCTGAGGAAAGGTTTAGTGGTCATTGTGATTGCTGGTGGAGGTGAAATGGTCACCCTCATTTGGGACAATGTGGAAGTGTGACGCAAGAAGATAGCTAGAGGGGAAGGAAGTGATGCCATCTGATGGTGCTAAAAATTCTTTGAAGTGTGTTTCAAACAACTAGGGTAAAATATGCTTCTTCCTTCCCTACAGACGATGAAAAAGGCAGAGCTGTACATCTCGATATCCAGTTTTTTGCCCTGTCTTAAGCTTACTCAGTTTTCTCCTGAAAGGTTCTCTTAATATTAACTTAAATTTTATTTTACTTCTATGAAAGTATACAGAGGTTCTTGCCCAGTGTCCCTGAAGGACCTGTCCTCCCAATTTTAAGGAATGAATGCTCCCAACAGAGAAGCTAGTCCAATTTTTGCTCTAGAAGACTGCTCATGGCTACCATCACTCACAGATTTTTCTAGACTACCCATTCTCTGTAATAATAATAATAGTAGTAGTAGTAATAATAATAATAACAGCAGCAGCAGCAGTAACCATAGTTAAACCTTAATTAGAGGCTCTGACATGGAGAGGCAAGAAAATGTTTAATGCTTTTCCCAGAAAGACAGGTTTTGATGACCATCAATTCCTCTGATTAGAGGAAGGGAAATTTTGCCACCAATTGTGAGAGTGGGAGGGAGAGCTGGGTGTGGATGAAGATACAGTTGTCATGATTTTATGTAAAGTGTGTATGGGAGCTGAAGAATAGAAAATAATTTTAGCTGGATGGCATTGACATTATTCTCCCTGAAGTAGACATTTTCCACTGAGAATGGGTGAAAGTAGGGGCTGAAAGAGTGTGGTTATTACTCAGACTAGGTTGTGGTTATCAGGTATCTTTAAATTACAATAAATGCAAATTTTGGTAGATTACAAAACTTAATTTTTTTCTCCATCATTATTATGATAAATTCCCTGTGTCTCTGACTTCATCAGTCAGCAGGTATGCTTTATAGAAAGGCAGAGAACTATCTGAAATTGAGAGGTCATTTTGAAAACAACATTTAATGTAGCACTGGAAGGCTTGGGCCTTAATATAATCCACAGCTGGAGAGTGTGGACAAAGACCTCCTGGGCCCCAGGAATTCTCATTAACTCTGAGTAGCCAGATGGAGGACAGAAGAGGTTGACACCTCCTATTGCTGCACATCACTCTTCTTTCTCTCACTGTCCCATAAGAATTGAGTAGGGCACCCATTTCTGCACACTTCAGAGAATTTCAGGTATGATTGCATCAGAATGAAACAAATTTTTACTTTTTAATTTTGTTGCACTTTCTCTCATGGGAAGATTAACATTGAAAGGCCTCTTTGTACGTGACTTATCTGTTCACAATTTTAGCAATTTGTCTGAATTCTATTCTGAATTCAACTATTACTCTTTAAAAACTTTACATGTCATGTTAAAAAAAAAAAAAAAAAAACCTCTTTTTTTATAGCCATAAAAAGAGCAGAAGTAGATATTGCTATTCAGTAAAGAGAGGGTATCATTAGCTCAGCATATCAGAAATCCTCTGAATATAGAAGAATTTCATTTGAAATGATATAAAAGTTAGAGTATTTAGCATAGAATATTCTCATCATAATTATTTCATTCCAAAAAAGAATTTGAACCTTTAATTTCTTACTTTCTAGTACTGAAATGCTAAGCAGGGGGAGTTTAGTGGCAATACATATAAAAGCACATTTTCCTTACTAAAGCAGTAGCATGGCATTTTGGGTAATGAGGCAAATTAAAACTTATGGGGACTGGGTTCTTTCACCCCTTCCTATTACCTGACCTTGGTAATGCTGTTTACTCGGAGCCTCAAGTTCCCCATTTATAAAGTTGGACTCATAATGATCTTGCATTTACACACTCCTTTGAGGATTACAAGGGAAGGTACTACATAAACCAGGAGCTTTTTATTTTTTATAGCTTTCAACTGAGAGCATTGCTTAGCTAGGTTTGAGAGCAGATCAATGAAGAGCTAGGAAGTAGGATTTTTAAAGAAAGGTTAAACTAAAAGTTTTGCGGAGAGCAAATATTTATATATTAACTTATGTCATCCAATTGGCTTCTAATATATGCTTGGAAAAGTTCCTGTAGGAAAAACCAAATGACCCCAACTCCTAAGAAGAAGCTTCATTTGAGATCCTAAGAAGAAACTTCACTTGAGAGTCCTAATATTCAACTTTAGGGAATACTTAGCCTTTATAAAAATACGATCTGATAATATTTAATTCACCTATTCACTCTGATAAGATGTTAACCATCTATCCTGTAGGTCACTAATTTGAAAAATATATTGGACACTAATTATTATCTTACTGCATGCCCTCACCATCTCAACTGAAGTTAGAGTGAGCTTTGAGTTCATTGTAGTTGTTGAGTAGACAGTCCCAAGTAGGAGGAAGCACAGGAAGATGTGCTTATAGAGGAGATGTTAATTATCTTCATTGAACACAATAACAGACATCTCTAATGTTTGTAGATGTTGGTTCCCAGAATTAGACCAAAAGGAGGTTCAAACAATGCCAGGGTTGATGAAATCAGCAAGAGTTCTCTTATATTTGGAGGCAACTGTGACTTCATATATAAAATAGATCATTTTTTACATTAATAAATTACCTATACCAAATATGATCAAGGTGAGAAAATTTTAATTTGGAGGAGAATGGATAAACCTACATAAAGAGAATTTAATAAGATCTCTAGGTTTTATCATGGTGACTTGCAAATGGTTCAGCTGTCTATTTACTTAACAGTATATATGGGTAGGAGAAACAGTACTATATATTGGGATGATGGTAAGTAAAAAGCAAATCACTTGTATATACAAAGAGTCCTTAAAGAAGCGTAAAGAAAACAAAAAGAATTTGGGAACTAAAGATCTTGGTTGTAGTAGAACTATTTTAAATGGGTAGAATATGCCAAGAGAAGTACTGGCTAGGAGGATAAAACAAGGGAAAAGAGGAAGGGGAAGAAACAGAATGGAAAACATAGAGTTTAGAATTTATGAAAGACTAACATCACCGTATTGAAAACGTTTGGAACATTTTTGTTACTTGGTGATGGAAAAGGTGACTTTAAATATGTGCAATATGCAATCATATTATAATGAAAACATGTAGAATTCTCTTTTGAATATTTTGAAGGAGAGGATATAGTGCTGATTTTGTCATCAATAACTCCAAACATAAATGATGAACATTAGGGAGTGGTGGAGACTGTGGTAAAGTGTCAGCTTCTGGGTATGTTTAGAGAAAAGAGGGTGGACATTCTGATTTGGTCAGTTCTAAGTTCTTGGTTATAGGTAAATTTCTTTCTTTCTTTTTAAAAAATTGTTGTTATATTCATCTCATTTTCTCCCCTCTGCTCTCTCCTTCTCCATCCTCCTTATCCACCTGTCCACCCCACTCCACAGTCAATCCCATGTGTTGTTTGTGTCCATGGGTCATTAATGCCAACTCCTTGACTAAACTGTTCCCCTTCTTTGCCTCCTTCTTCTCCACCCCAAACCCCTCCCCTCTACACACTGAAAGTGTGTTCCTTGTATTCATGTCTCTGGTTCTGTTTTGTTTGCTTGTTTGTTTGTTCATTAGTCTCCTGTATTAAGTGAGAACATGTGGTATTTAGTTTTTGCTGCCTGGCTTATCTCACTAAACATGATACTCTCCAGTTCCATCCATGCTATTGCAAATGGTAGGAGTTCTCTCTTTCTTTCTGCTGCGTAGATCCTTACCGGAGGGCATTTTCATTTGCTTTGTGAGAGAGAGAGGAAGGGAGAAAGAGAAACATTGATGCTAGAGAAGCATTAATTGGTTGCCTTCCTATGCATCCAGCCTGGAGATCTGCACCATGACCAGGGATCATACCCATTGAGACCAGTGGTCGTACAAGCCTGCATCCAGACAGGGGATGAACCTGCAACCTAAGTATGTGCCCCGTTGGGGGTTCAGCCTATAACATTTTAGTTTCAGAACAATGCTCCAACCACTGAGTCACTCCAGCCAGGATTTAGGCAAATTTCTTTACACTATATTCAGCACAAAATGAAATTTGGCTTTGTTGACTAACAGATCACCCAAGAGTAGCTGGTCTCAGATGAACAGCAGTATTTCAAAGCCTGAAAAAGTACAACTCATTTCCACAATGGCACTTTCCCTGTGAGCACTGGGTGCTCTATTGCTGATTCCAGGCGGCATAAACTTTGTATGGCTGACATTTTCTAACTCAACTCCTGCTATAATTGAAATTACTTTATTAAACAAGCTTGAATCATTTCAATTACTTCGTGGCCTGGAGTGCTGGTGGCATACATGATGACTACATGCTGATTAAATTAGAGCTTGTACACCCCAGAAAGATGTGCATACCAGAAAATGGCTTTCTCTTTCTTCAATATAAAAAAGCCCTCTCTAATTCATATTCACTGGATAGATTCCTTTGGGTTGTATATTAATATTCATAAGATAAACCACATAGCTAAAGCAGAAGATTAAAGTCAAGTCTCTTAATAAAGAAGCAAGAGTAATGACTACAGTAAAATCTCCAAAAATGCCATTATCCCCCTGAAGAGTGAACACTACTACTGTACATGTGTTGAAGCTGAGCAAGAGAACAATAAAAAATGAATTACTGCAGTGATTTGGATTTTAAAATCCGCTAGAGAGGAATGAGCAAACACAAACACTTAAACCAGAAGAAAAGAATATCAGGATCAGACAGTTGTACGAAGCAGCAGCTTAAGAATAGAGTTTACAGTTCACCTTACTGTTATGAGAATAGATGTATGCTATAGGAGAGAGCACTAAAAATCATCTGCCTTAAATAGACTACACGGTGTTCTCTTGGATTTACTACTGAGTTCTCCAGACTGGAGGTAAACTAAATCATTTACCATAGAGCTGCCCAGTTACTCTTTTTAGCTTACCTACTACTGCAAATTTGCTCTCCTTTGGCCATTTGTGTCGATTTCTTCTTGATGAGATGAGGCAATTACACCTGTGTGGCCACTGCCTTCCCTTGCTCCTGCCTTTTCTTCCTTCTGTAGTTACTGAGTGCCCATTTTGACCTGGGTTCTTTCTTAAGAGCTGGGGAATCCGGCAATGAACAAACATGGCTTCTGCTCTCATGAAGTTTATAATCTAGAAGGAAAATAATAAACATCTAAACCAGTTGTAAATAATTTCAGAGAGTGAGAAGTGCTTTTAGGAAAACAACACTGGTCAGGGCATTGGGGGTGACTTGATTTTGGTGGTAGTTGTTCTATTTTAAATAGGGACCTCAGTGAAGGTCACTCTCTGGGGAGGGGACATTTGAGAAGTAAATATTTGCACATTATTGTCATTATAATAATAATTTATCTTTGCATCATGCTTTAGAGTTCACCAGGTACTTTCAAATAAAATATATCTAATCATAATATCAGTCTTGTGAGATTAGAATTATGATCTCAATTTTTTAAAATGAAGCTGAGGAAACTTAATTGATTTGCCCAAATTTTTAGCATGTGTGGCAGGTCTTAGGTCCATGGCTTATATTGCAAAGATAATTTTACTATGACAAAGAAAATGAGAGAATTTAGATGAAACCTAAAGTTCTACTACCACAAAAATATCATTTTTACATAACTTCTTTCAGTCCTTCTACATGTATATGTAGTATATATCTGTGTGTGCTGTGATTAAAAAGAATTGAACTTTCAAAAATTTATTGCACATGAACAGTTGTCTAAAACCAACTTATAAAGGAACTGTGACATAATTTATAATTTACAAATATTCTATTAAATATATTTGTATATATATTATACAAAGATAATATCTATAATTTACAAATATTCAAGATGTGTCCCTCCTATCATGAGGCATATGTTAATCCTGTGGCCCAGTTCATTCCAAAGACTTTTTAGCAGATCACACCTACAGGGTGAAATGGCTGCCTCCATACCATCCTCTATATTCTCACTGCTATGAGGAGGAGGGCTCACAAAATGAAGTTCTTGGCATAACCTACATCAAACCAATGTTTCCATAATCTGGTTGACTGAATAATATAGTTTTATTTTGTTTTATTTATTATCTTTAGAAAGAGGGGAAGGGAGATAGGCAGAGAGGGAGAGAGGCATCAATGTAAGGTTGTCTTTCACCTGCCTCCAGCTACAGACCTGGCTGGAGACCTGGCTTGCAACCTGGTTATGTTCCCTGGCTGGGAATCAAACCAGCGACCTTTGGGTTCACAGGCCGGTGCCTTATCCACTGTGCCACCAGCCAAGGCCCTGAATAATATAGTTTTAAAAGGGTGCACTTCTTGTTGAATTACCCCTTATTTTGTATAGTGGCAATCAGTTTCTGCCTTTGTGTATTCTTAATTAACTTTACATACCATAAGTCACTAAATGGATCAGTTTTCAATTGCAGGTTTTCTTGCTCCAAACCATTAGTACAATTTCCACTTATAAAAGCAATCCCCTCACTTCTAAAAGCTCACCTTGCCAGAGCTTGAAGCAGTTGCATCTTCATGACTGTTTTTTTTTTTGTTTGTTTTTCATTAAGACATATCCCAGGCAGAGGGAACGGCATCTATGAATGTGCGGGGCCTGACACTTACAGAGCAAAGGTGTAGGGTGACAAAAGATGATGATTGAGCAGCACACAGGGGCCCAATCTGCAGAGCATTGATGCCATGCCAGGGAGTGTGAGCTGTCTCCTTAGGATGAAGGGGGGCCCTGGATAGGCTGAAGCTGGACATAGGCAAATTTACTTAGTTCCTTTGATTATGTTTCAAGTGTCATTGCCTTTTGAAACCTCTTGTCCTATAAATTTCATGAAAAACCGTGTTTACTATGTGGGAGGGCATTTTGAAGTCAACCCTGAAGCATATTAGTAGACATAACCAAAGTCATATTTCCTTCTCCTTCTGAGCACAGTCTCTTATGCTATTGGACAAATTTGATAAGTACTGAAAAATATATATTTATATTTTCAAATATACTTTTCAACTGCTTAAGAATGTCATGCATCCACACTTAAGCACTTGAGAGTGTTCATTCCATCACCTTAGAAGACTCCATTTCTCTCTCTTTGCTTCTCTGATCTAGGAAGCAGCAATTAAAGTCAGTGCTGTGACAAAATTAGAAAGCAGAAAAAATATCCCTGGTATTATCATTAGGGTTCACACTGTTTTTAACCACAGTCTTAAAGAAGATAGGAAAATTGGATTTTGGGATTGAACACTGACTCAACAGTAGGTACCTTCCTGTGGTGGTTAATATTTTGTTTTGTTGGAGGAAAAGAATGATTTATAAGATAAATTTGAGTGTGTGTTAGAGGACTGGAGCTCTTATAATAGCTTTACTAATAATAGCATAATAATAGTTTCAATATATTGTGCTCTAGGATATATATATATATATATATATATATTCTTACATACATCTATATGAAATTATAATTTGCAAAATAACTTTGTAAGGTAGGTATTATTCCCCTTACAAAGTGAGGATTAAGGATCTTGCCTCAAAGTCACACACAAGAGGTATACCTAGCTTTGAGCCATGTTATCTGACTTTTAAAACATTGCTTCTAACCATGTCATCCAACCTTTCCCACCCTAGCAAGCCAACTTCAGACAAATTAACATTTGTAGATTGCAGCTTTCTATAAAATATAGAAATTAAATTAGATAAAAAAGTTAAACTAAGCCATCTCTAAAGTTCTAGCTCAGACATTTGGTCACTGGTCTTCTTAGACATTGCCAATTATGAGCAATAATATTATTAAATAATTACATTTTATCATTATATATGTTTCATATTTGACTTTCAAAAACCATTGTTTTGTAGGAATAATAAGGAATCAAGGCTGTTGAATGCACCAATAGTGAAGGATAAGCATGGGGATTTTAAATGGTACAGACATTGGAGCTTGAGGGAGCTGGATGCAGATCCCAGCCCTGACACTGATTAAATGAACCGCATAACACTTCTGAACCCCAGCTTCCTGATCTGTGAAACTGCGATGATGATATACAATTTGGAGAGTTGTATAAAAGTTGGAGATAATGCTTATGTTTAGGTGATCATTGATAAGAAACCATAGCAAGTCCTTTTTCCCTCGTTTTCAGTTTTTTAATTACTTTATTGTTGTTCTATTACAGTTTTCCCATTTCTCCCCCTAACGCGCCCCCCTGCCCTGCCCACATCATCCTGTCCCCGACAGTCAATCCCCACCCTGTTGTTCATGTCCATGGGTCATTTGTATTAGTTCCTTGATCAAACCATTCCCCTTCTTTCCTACTTTCTCCCTCTTTTCCCTCCCCTCTGGTCACTGTCAGTCTGTGTCTTATTTCCATGCCTCTGGTTCTATTTTGTTGGTTGGTTGGTTGGTTTTGTCCATTAGTTTTCTATATTAAGTGAGATCATATGGTATTTTTGTTTCACTGTCTGTCTTATTTCACCAAGCATTATACTTTCCAGTTCCATCCATGCTGTTGCAAAAGGTAGGAGTTCCTTCTTTCGTTGTGCTGCATAGTATTCCATTACATAAACGTACCAGACTTTTGATCCAGTCATCCACTGATGGACACTTAGGCTGTTTTCAGGAATTGACTATTACAAATAATGCTGCTATGAACATGGGGTTGCATAGGTTCTTTTGAATTGGTGTTCCAGGATTCTTTGAGTATAATCCTAGCAGTGGAATTGCTGGATCAAAAGGCAGTTCTATTTTCAGTTTTTTGAGGAAATTTCATACTGTTTTCCACAGTGGCTGCACCAGTCTGTATTCCCACCAGCAGTGCACCAGGGTTCTCTTTTCTCCCCATCCTTGCCAGCACTTGTTATTTGTTGATTTGTTAATGATGGCCATTCTGACAGGTGTGAGGTGGTATGTCATTGTGGTTTTAATTTGCATGTCTGGTGGCTAGTGATGTTGAGCACCCTTTAATAATGTTGAGAACCCACAACATCAATGATAAAAAAGGGACTCGCTATGACTTCTTTGGATATTTATTCAAAGTAGGGTCTGAATTAGATAATTGATTTACACTAAAAATACTGTGTTAGAACTAAGTTGGTAGACAATAAGTGGTTTAATACAATATTTATTCATTCAAATATTAATCATACACCTAATGTATAGCTGTGTTACTATTTTAAACTATGGCTTTAACAGTAAATAAAAGAATGTTTATGTGTCACAGAAAAATATTTCAGTGGGCATGACAGAAATAAACAAACTAAATATCAACTATGTCAGTAGCAATGAGGGCAATGATGAAGAATAAAACAGGATAAATGGAGAGAGTATGTAAGAAACTTTTTATGTATACAGTGCTTAGGAGTGCATGCTTTTATCATATGATGTTTGAGGAAAGACCAAAGGGGAATAAAGAAGCAAGTGATGCAAACATCTGAGGAGCATTGCAGGCAAAGGGAATAGCATGTACTAAGACTCTGAGGTAGAAATGTGCTTTAGTGCTTAATGAAGAACAAGTAGCTAATGTAACTAAAGAGATGTTATTAGATAGATACCAAGACCAATCTTATTGGGTAATTAAGCTATTAATAGATATTTTTTGTTTTTGCTTTTCCTTTGAGTGAGATGGGAAGCCATGATAGAGATTTTAGTACAACAGTGACATAATCTTATATAATTAAAAAATTTATTCTGGCAGCAGTATTGGGAATAGACTGCAGGCAGACAAGAGTAAACACAAGGAAACAAGTTAAGAGATTGTTAAAAGAAATTTTAAATATTACAATAATGTAATGATTTAGATGGTTTTAATGAGATAATAGCTGTGGAAGTTGTTGGATCCTGGAAACTCTCCAAGGCACAGCTGAGATGATTCGTTGATAAGTTAGTAGTACCACATGAGAGAGGATGAGGGGTTAAGGATGGCATCAAGGTTTTGACCTGAGCCACTAGAAGGATGGAGTTGATATTTATTGAGAAGGCGAATACGTGGGAAGGTGTAAATTTAGTGGTGGTGGTGAGTTAGAAATCAAAAATTTAGTTTGTGTATGTTAAGCTTGAGACATTTATTTAGATATTCAAATGGAGATGCCAAGGAAGAAGTTAAATAAACGGTCTAAAGTTTGGAGGTAGGGTGGGGAAAGGTGGTATAGAGTTAAAAAATTGGGAGACATTAGCACATTGATGGTATTTAGAGATATGGAATTGAATAAGATCACCCAGGAAGTTGGTGTCAATAGAGAAGTTCAAGGATGGAGCCCTAGGACATGTCAATGTTAGGATGTTGGAAAGATAAAAAGCTACAAAGCCTCATAAGGATCAAGCAACTAGTAGTAGGAGAGCTGAGAGACAGTGACTTGGAAGCTAAGCAAAGCAAGAGTTTCAGGGAGGAGGAACATTAAATAAAGTGAGGATTAGGAAATGACCACTGTATTTCACAACATGGTTGCACAGTAGTGATCTACTGTGCAAGTAGATTGCTTTGGCATGGTGGTTGCATGCCAAACCACCATGGATCACACAGATTCAAGAGAGAATGTGAGGAAACAATGTTTAGAACTTTTTTTGAGAAGTTTTATTATTAAGAGGAATAGAGATTGGGGTGGGGGTATAGTTGCAGGGACATATGAGGTCAAGAGAAGGTTTTCAATGATTGGAGATGCTGTTTATCGTATGTTGGATGGTGATGGAGTAATACAATTGAGAGTGGGAAGTTGATGACGATAGAGAGAGATACATGATGTCCCTGACTAGGTGAGAGGTCATGGTCTGGATAGGCACCCAGACACTTCAGGGAGCTGATCAGATTGTGGAAGTCAGGAATCTATAATTTAAAAAGTCATGGGAACAAAGATATGTAACTACAGAGACAGAATAAAGACTGCAACAGCTGGGGCAGCTTTCTACCTTTGATACAGAAGCAACTATGACATACAGTAAATTGGAAGGTCCAGGAAATAGGGCTGTATGGAACACCTGGTTATGGTCAGGGATACATGGGCAAGCAGGTAGGGGCTTCCTGGATTCTTGCTGCCACACAGATGATGCAACAACACCCTCTTGGGCAGGTCACATATTTTTCACTCTTAGAGTTCATTACCTATTTGTAGGTTTCCTGAGAGCAGGGGAGATTATATGTATATATCTTCCTTCACTCCTCCAACAGCTCTTTGTACATGGCGGCTGCCACATATCATAACTGTTTGTGAAATTGAATGGAAGATACTCCTCAGCACTAAAAGTAAGTTCATATTGGGCCAAAATAGCAAATTGAAAAGTGGGAAATGGAGTCTTTCAGTCATCAACAACCCATATGACTGATTTCTTTTCAGTTAACTGAATTTGAACTGAATTTGACTACATTGACTGGTTTAGTTGTCTCAAGATAGAATGAAGCTTAATGGACAGCTGTGCATTGAATGACCTTTTTCAGATCCCTCAAACATTGACCAGAGAGCATTTGGAGTCTCTTTCCAGCTTTTTCGTTTCAGTAAAAATAACGCACTCTTATTACTAAACAACAGAACATTGCTATTCTGATTTAGCAAATTAGGCCAATCACTATTATTCCTATTATTATTGTTTACAATGTTCTAAACTGGGGACAGAGAGAGGAAAAGAAGTAAAATGTAAAGCAAAGAATTTGTAGATGGAGCTGAGCCTGCAGGTAGGAACTCCCTCTGCTTATAACCAGCTCTGAGATTTGGGGTAAGACCCTTAGGTTTTGGAGCTTAAAAGTCCTCTGCTATAAATTATAATAATACTTGTCCTGTTGCTTTTGCAGACTATTGCAAAGAGCAGATAAAAATGCTTGGAGAAAGATAAAGTAGATGCTCCTCCGATGGGTACATGGGCAAGCTTCAGGGTATTCAGCAACTTCCTGAAACTGAATGTGAAATTTGCCTTTATGCATTTTTGCGCTTTCTCCCTCCATTCTCAAAGGTTTGTTATCATACTCTTAAAGGGTTTTATGACAGAGAGAGCAGAGTTGAACTTATTTGCTGTGGCCAGGTGTGCTATCCCTAAATCACAGTAATGTTTTCTATGCTCTGAGGAGGGTTAAAAATAGCATTATATGAAGCACTGGTTCTCAAACGTTAGTGAGCATCAGGGCCATCTGGATCTGGAGGAGTTGCTTGATTGCTGGGCCCCATGCCCAGGGTTTCAGATTCAGAAGGTCTGAGGTAGAGCTATGTTTCTAATAAGTTCCCAGGTGATGCTGCTGCTGCTGCGGTCTGCGGCCCACATTTTGAGAGTCACATCCATACAGGATGGGCAAGCCCGGTAGATATTTAATAGGCAGGTTATTGGAGAAGCTTTGATTTTTTCAGGAAGTGGGCAATGTCCCTGAATAGATCGTGGTAATCATCTCTACTTTGGATTTCTTTGTAGAAAAGAAAATTAAGTTTCTTTGCATTTTGGACAGTAGCTGTTGAATTCATCTCTAAAGCCGGCTGTTGTCTTTCTTGAGCAGCATGCCACCGCTCCACAGCCCTTAACATCTCTTTTGGGGGCCAAAATGGTTCAATATTCCATCTGACAATATGCCTGCCATTTCCCTGCTAATCTCACAAAGTGGCAGAGTAAGGGCCTTGCTGTCTCAAGCTCAGAAATTGGTGGTGTCTGCCATATGGTCTGAACGGGCCCTTTAATTGGAAGTCACAGGGTTCTCTGTAAAGCCTTTTCAAGAATTTGAAAATACATTTTCTTTTGAAAGAGAAAGAAAGAGGCTTTTGGAAATAAGTACTTTTTTGGAGATGTTTACCTCTGTGGTGAATAGGGAGGGCGGAATTAAAATGTAAGTACCATTTGTATTTGGATTCTATATCTTTTACTGAGTCACATGGTCCCAAGCCCCCTGCCCTGTTTCTCCTTTAGGCGAAAGATACATTCATTTTGTTCCAAACAGCAACAAATAACATGGTGGGTAGCATAGATATTGTAAGTGCTCACTAGCAGCACCCAGAATAAGAAAAAATTGTGCAAAACTTGTCACGACACAGCAGAGGAAGATCATACTTTAAACACTGCTGAAAATGTGCTCTATGATAGAGTTAAAAGTTGGCTAATTTCATTTGTCCTCACAAATGTCATTTTTCAAAATCACACTTCATTGCTATTTTAATTTTCTCAGTCTTGCCCTCATCTTCATTTTCTGTTTGCCCTTAATCCTTTAATATATTCTTCTTATCTTTACCTGACTTAATGTTTGGAGAAACTCTTTTTCAATCAGATCTGGTACCTGTCAAGGAATAGTAAATAAGTGTAGTATTATAGATTCGATTTTAAAAAGGCTGTTTAAGTCACATCAGTGAGAGCCATATTAATATTTGAGATGCCAAGGGGCTTTCACAGTTATAGAACTCAGGAGAGACAGAAATATCTTAATCCTTCTAATGTGGAAAGGTAGAAGGAGAGAATATCTTCACTTCTACATGAGCAGAACTTGTCTGTTCAAGGGCATGTGGAGTCTTAGAAACACAGAGCGAAAAGACTGGCAGATAGTGGCTGGTTGAAGGGAAGCTTGCCTGTTTGCCTGTACAGACTTCTTCAGTGCCCCCAACATTGATCCCTTCAAAATTGGTTGAGACAAGCACTTGCAAACTTATTTTTAAGCAAGTCCAAGCCAGAGAATTAAAAATGGTGGATAGCTTGTAAAATTCCAGAGGAGTAGTGTCTAGGGTAAAACTACAGGTATTTATGCAGTAGTTTTGGTTCCAAACATCCCTCTTTCTCAAGGCATTTGAATATTTTTGGTTTACAAAACACTTATACTTACTTCTTTAATGTTACAAGAATCCAAATGTTTATAACTCCTACTAAGGTATCTCATGTTCATTACCGACTCCATAACAGCTAGTGATTTGGTGGCAGTCGTACCCTTTATGAGCTATCGTGGGGTATGCTATGGTATTATGTTAAGGCTAGGAGGGGGAAGATGACAAACAAGTCATCAAGTTGTCCATTTCCTAGACAATTTTGCATCTGTTTTTCTCATTAAAAAAAAACCAAAGCTTTTTAAGTGATCGATGTGTTTGGCAAAGTAAACTGTGTTGCGTTTCCATGCTTGGCACAGCTAAGGGCTGTGTTCTTATCAAAACATATATTAGACTTGAAAAAAATACAAATAGTGAGGAGGAGACTTGGGTGCTCATTCTGTTATGCCATTAATCAAGCAAGTCAATTCTGAGTTTCTTTGTCTGTTATAAAGGGATAATAATACTTAGTTCTGTAGGCCTGGATATAACATGGATTCCCAGCTGTAGGAAAATGGGCAAAGTGATTTGTGTTCATCAAGTTTCCTATGTGGTATTTGAGTTGCTGCTGGAATATAATCTTCAGTGTAAATTAATAGTCTGGTATTTCATTTTATCAACTCATTTATGGAAGTTTGGTTAATGCAACATAATCCCACTTGGACCTAACCACTCTTGGGAAAGTTTGGTACAAAGGTAAAGGAACATATATGCAAAGCTAAATTTAAAGATTTAGATTTAATTATGCAAGTATTCTAAACTTTTACACATAAACGATCATCATAATCAAAATTAAAAGGATGATAAATTGGACAAAAATGTTTATGACATTATGATTATGGTGGCTAAATGATTAATGGCCTCAGTGTCTGAAGAAGTCTTAAAAATGGGTGAAAAACCTTTCAAATGACAATGTTAAAAAGAACAAAAGACATGAAAAGGCAGTTCAGGAAAGAAGAAAATTAATGACCAATAGTAATGAAAAGAGTCAAGTTTCAATAGTAATCAAGGAAATATGAGCTAAAATCAAACAGCATTCCTTTCGATCAAGTTGGAAAAGAGTAAAAAAAATCTAATATTTAATTCCTAATCATTTATTCAGTACAAATGGCTGTCCTTCAGGATGGCCCTACGGTTTTAGAACACTGTAGCATGCTATTATTCCCTTCCAGGGCAATGTGGCAATTGGAAATGAGACCAAGTTTTGGGCTCACATGCTCCAGGTTAGATTCCCAAAACTCTTACTTACTGTTTGACTTTGAAGAAGCTGTCAAAGTTTCAAACTCTCTGAGTTTCCTCTATCTCTTCTGTAAAATGGGGATATGCCTAATTTGCAGTTATTGTGAAACCAGTAACACTTATGGAAAAAAGTAGCTGCTTAATAAATGGAGGCTGTTTTATCATTTTAGACTAGTTTCTATAGTTTAAAGCACAAAATCTCAAATTTTGTATTTTGTAATGTAAAAGACTTGATCATTTGGAAGATGTGTCACATACAAATTGTGGAAATACCTCATCAGTAAATCCCAGGTTGCTTTGTGCTGTGAGACACCTGATGGCATGATTCTGGATGTCACTTGCTTCTATATAGCAGGGACACATTTCTTCAGGTAATAGGCAACTTGGAACTTCTTTCTTTCCACCAAAAATCCATAATGGGTTTTGCAGCATGGAACAGAAAATTCCTGCAGCACAGAGGGAGACAGGCTAAGCAAGGAGACAAAGAGGTGAGAGGTATCATGCAAAATAAGAAAATCTATTCCTTGGATAACAGGCCCATTCCCCTCAAAGGGTACAACATGGGAGGAGAACCCGATCTGTTATATAGTCACTTGCTATAACAAGTCAGGAGTGAGTCCTCAGTGTTAGAGGACTGTAATTGAGCTACTGAGCATAGAGAGACCAAGGGATGCTCTGGGATTAATAAACAGCCTCTAAGTGTGGCCCTGGTAGAGCGTGGAGCACAGAGCAAGAAAACCCAGACCAAGTGAGAAACACAATGGGCAACCTCTGCCAGGAAGAGGTTTCTCTAATTTTGTGCAGTGATGAACACTTGGAATGAATAATGTAGCAAAATGTTTATAATGCTGTATATTCGCAGTCTTCATTTCTATTATCTCATTATTATCCCTACCCAAGGAATAACAGGACTTTAGGCCTTTCTCATTTACGGCGCATCTTCCCACTTATTTCTGGGAGTCTTTACAGCATGGCAGTCAGCTGACCTAAATTACTAGCATTAACTACTATTGTTCAACGTCTTTCCTGCCAGTGCTGGTTCCCTCCTTCCACACCTGCTGCTTGCAAACCCTTGGGAAAGGCACTTGTGCTGGCATTAACACCATGAGAATCCAGTGACCACAGGGAGGGTGATGTCTCTTGGGCACCAGAACTAAGATGGGTCCACCAGAACTAAGATGGGTCCCAGCAGAGGCAGGGCAGACGGCCTCCTTCTCAGCTCATACTTTTCCAGGTCCCTGAAGTAGATGTGCTTATGCCCAGTGAACCCAAAACCTGTCCAAGGGACCCCGATGAACAATAGCCCAGCTCTGGTCAATGTATCTTTTGTGTCTTCCATTATAGTTCTGTCTGCCCATCAAAACATTTTCTCTTCCCTCCCACGTATAACCACCTCCTGTCGGGGTGGCATTGCTGTGGGAGATCACCCCGAGATCCAAGTGGGAGCAGACAACCGGTTCACTCGGGGTCAAGGAGGCGCTGCTCTCAGACCACTTTAGGGCTCCTGGAGCAGGGGAATGGAGACACTGGGGGCTCTCGTGGGCCTGTAAGAGCCCCCCTGGGGACTTCTGTAGGTGCGTTTAAGCTTGCAAGCCACGGTGGGTGTGGCTTTGGATGTCTGATTAGGTTATTCATTGTCCATTGGCAAGTGTTTTTCTCAAGCAGATTCTGGGCATCCTGTAGTTCTGACCAGGTTCATTAACACATTCTAACCTGGCTGCCTCTATACTCTGACACTTCCCCCTTCTCATTCCAAAGTGGCCCTTCAGGAGACCAACAATCCTGCTTGTGCCTGGTGTGTGGTCTACAGACCAAATCTCACTAGATGAGTGTAAGTTTAACCTAATTCTTAAGAAGGGTCTCATTTACTGTACAGTGTAAGGACAAGCCATTCTCAACGTCAGATTTATAGTTATTATTAAGCTTTCAAGAAAAAGCATGAAACAAACTGAATGAACCCCAGCTGGAACATTCTGCTTCCTTGAGCTGGGTGATTGCTTTGGCAGGTTCCCACTCTTCCCAGAAGGGGCTGAGCAAAGCTTGTTTTGGGCTGGGTGTGTCATGCGTTCTCTGTGCTTCTGAACATTTTAAGTTTCTTGGTGCCCCATTTTATCATTTTCCTCAGATAGCAGCAAGCAATTTCTCATTTCCTTCTTCCTTTGATGTATGATCTTTCAAATATTCATAGATGTTTTTCCTCCCTTTTTTTCCTGTCGTGAACCTGGGGCATTTATCTTCAGTCCTTCAATCACATCAGTTTTGCTATTCTGAGTTCTCTTCCAAATGACAGCTGGAGGTTTCTGGAGCCTGGCTCCCAGAGTGGGGAAAAAAGTAAAAGCCTTTCGGCAAATGGCCTTGGGGTTGCTGCCACAAATAGTGATGGTTTCCTGCTGGCTGAAGTCCATCCTGGGCCACTTCAGGGGGGCCAACCTCAGTTAAGGTTTTCCTGTTTTGTTTTGTTTTTGTTCCATATCAGAAAGAACAAAAGTGTGGCACTAAGGGAAGGGAACTAATCTTTATTGTTTTTCTTCTGGGCAGAGTGAAAATGTGAAATTTAGAAAGCTGTCTGTTCTGCTCTGGAGTTGAGTGGGGTTTAGGCTTGAGTATCATCGGAGTGAGGGTGTGGAGCCGCATAGTGCTGACTTGGTAACCTTGGGGAGGCGACTTAAAGTCGCTGAAGTAAATTTCTTTTATCTGTATAATGCCCATAGATTTTGAGGCTGAATTGAGATGTCTGGACATGGTTTTGCCCATTTGGAGCAGAGGGTGGGCTCAAAATAACAAGCAGATACTGCCACTATTATTGGGCATTTGGGAACCAGCGAAATCTAGCTTTATATCCCACCTCTGCTGCTTACCAGCCGTGACCTTCTGCCAGGAGTGAGCCAGTGTTCTGTAAGGGGCCAGGCAGGAGGTGTTTCAGGCTGTGCAGGCTACACAGTTCCTCTTGCAGTTATTTAAATCTGCCTGGGTCGTGAAAGCAACTGTACTTGACATGGGAACAAATGGGCATGGTTGTGTTCTGAGTAACCTTTAGTTATGGACTTGAAATTTAACTTGAGTTTAATTTTTACATCACAAAACATTATTCTTCTTTGGATATTTTTCAACCACTTGAAATGTAAAAACTATGCTTAGCTCCCAGGCCCCACAAAAACAGGTGGTGAGCTGGCTTTGACTGTGGGCCATAGACCTACAGGCTGTAATGGTAACTAGTTTTAGTTTAGTAAGATTAGAGCCAACGGAAAAGGTTTCATTTTAGCCCTTTTTTTGAGTTTGAAGAATTCTTCTGACCTTTATTCTGGGTTCTTGGGTAGGCTCTTTTAACTTGTGGAATTTCCCAAGTGTTAGGAGCATCTTTGGTATTCATGGTGAGTCCCTGGAATCACACTTGAGTTTACGCTAATGAGGTGACTGTGTGAACCTCCAAATGGTGTCAGCGGGGGAAGGGAGGGTGGGAGACAAGCCTTGGGACTAGAAGGTTGAGACTTTGGACCCTTTTAATATTAGTCCAACCTCCTGACTCATGGGGAGGAGGGAGGGGGCACTGCAGAATAAACTCAGTCATGTGGTCAAAGATTTTGGCACCTGGCCTGGTGAGCCTGGGTTGTGGAGCATGTATGATGTGCTGGGAGGGTGATGTTTTCCGCAGATACAGAAGCTTTGTGTTTGGGATCGTCCTAGTCCTTGCCCTCGGTTCTCTTCATTTGGCTAATTCTGACTTGTGCCCTTTGTAATAAAACTTTAACTGTATGTAAAGCACTTTCCTAAATTCTGTGGGTTATTCTAGGAAAGTATCTGCAGCCCCAAGCCATTTAGAAAACAACATTTAGTTTCCCATCTGGCTGGGTTCCCTGTCCGTACTTCCCAAGGCCACATTCTCTAGGGGAAGGGGGTCAGTATGGGATGTAGGCAGGAAACCTGCCTCAGTCCCTTGACACAGATCTCTACAAATATGATTTTTAATCTTTACAATAATGTTGTAAAGTAAGGATTATTTTATTATCCCACTTTACAGATGAGGAAAGTGAGGCTCAGAAATTTTGGGGGGAAGGGTTATTAGAGCTAAAATTCAAGGTTCTTCCTGCATATAAGAGAGATACCCTAAAACTTCCAATTGCATATATTGATGCTTTATTACTTACTGCTTACATGTTATCCTCCTAACCCATAGTAGTAGTAATCCTCCTCCTCCTCCCAACAATAACAAAATGACTAGCATATTGTTTACTATTTGTCAAGAATTGCTCTAAAAGTGTGTGTGTGTGTGTGTGTGTGTGTGTGTGTGTGTGTGTATGTATGTGTGCATGTAAAGTTTGTTCAGGCTGCTGTAAGAAAATACTGTAGATTATGTGGCTTATAGAAACTGAAGTTTTTTTCTTACCATTCTGGAGGCTGAGGAGTCTAAGATGGAGGCACAGGCAGGTTAAGTGTCTGGCCAGACTGTTTCCTAGTTACCAGACAGCTGTCTTTGACCCATGTCATCATATGGCAGGAGGTGCAAGGGAGCTTCTGGGACCTCTTTGATGAGAGTACTAATCACCTTCCAAAGTCTCCACTTCCAAATCTCATCACAGTAGGAGAAAAATTTTTTTTTTTTAATTTTATTATTGTTGTATTACATCCATCCCCTTTTTGCACCCCTCTGTCCCCCTCCCCACCCACCCAAAGTCAATCCCACCTGTTGTCCATGTCCATGGTTCCTTTATACTAGGTTCTTGTCTAAACTGATCCCCTTTCTTGCCTCTGCCTCCCCCCTCCCCCCTCCCCCCAACCCCATTCCCCCTGACCACTGAAGGCCTATTCCTTGTATTCATATACTTGGT